>JAIPRL010003974.1:0-33215 GCA_025469235.1 Pemphigus obesinymphae | reverse complement strand
AATATCTTTCTAAATAATATTTCAGCGATTGAGCAATATAATTTGTAATTCGTATTTCGTAAAACTTGTCAGCTATTCTATAAAGAATGGGAATCTATACTATAATAGTTTTTATTGAATATGGTCATACTAGACATGTAGAAGTTTTGCCACTGGATTGCTAGTTGAACGTTTCCAACTGGTGATTGTGAGGAGTCAGTTTGGAATCACATAATTATACTCCGATGGGCATCCATACTATCTTAATTCGTGGGTGGAAGCATGGCTAATATTTGGTCATAGGTGGGAGGACGGATCGTGAAAGTTTCACTCATAAACTACTAGAGTAGTCTAGTGTTAATGGTTTTGCTAATCGTACTGACCGTATCCTTATTCTATGACGGTACCAATTCATATAATTTATGTTTTGATAAGTAGAGTGTGCAAGTGACTGATCTGTACTTTTTCTAAAACTTTTCCGTTCTGGTGATAGGTATACGAGTAGTGTTAGTGTCCCATTCTGTATACCTTAGTTTGTGGTAATATCTAATAACCATAGAGTAATTCAAATTTTGCAGTTGAATTTCGTGACCTAACATTACGGATCGAACATATAACAAACGATGTGATGATATTTTTTCCAAATACGTTTTGTTACCGTGAAAATCTATAATTGTCAGCACACTCTTATGTTTTGGTTTTACTTTGTTATTATTTATTTATATTATATAATAAACAGGTTTGTGTCCAAAATTACAGAGTGCAGTCAATAGTGAAAATTCCGTAGAAAATTTTTTTCTAAATTATTGAAATGACTTAAAAAGAATATTAAAATATTAATATGAGATTTTTAAAGTATGCCTACGTTACAGTCCACAGATAATTAAATTAATACAAATTTACTATAATCAGAACAAAATAAGTACGTACCTATACTCATACTTCCTATCACTATTAGATATATTATAATATTTTTTGGAATTATCCATATTATATAATACCGATTACATAAAATACGAGATTATTATGAAGTAGAAAATAAATATCCAGTGCAAACCAATGTGTAGCACTTTTTGTACCTATTGTAATATACGCATTCGTGAAACAATAAATAGGCGTGTTTTCACTATTAACCAAATGTAATGTGATTACTGGATTTTATAAACAATTAATTTTAATTAAAATAATTTATAACCGATCAAAATAAATGATTATTATGTTTGATTATCAATAGAACAAACATAACCAGATTAATCGTAAAAATACGTTTAATGTATAGATATAACTTTTATAATAAGTTTTAGTTTTACGTCAGGTACCTCTATACCCACTATTTTTATAAAAGAAAAAATACTATTAATTATTATAATTTCCACTAAACTCGAGATGTTACATTAAACTACTTTCTCGTACGGATCGTTAGTTTCTCGGATAATATATTAATATTCGATTGTAAATATATCACAGATAATCAAATTTAAAAAAAAAATGTACTATAAACTGAAGAAATAAGTACGTACCTACCTATAACCAGAAAATAAATTCATAAAAACGATGAGCAATACCTTTCGTTTAATAATTGATTTATTTTTTTATTTTTTGTCATATGGAAATAACAGAATTTGTGAAACAAAATAAAGCTATAATATATGTATTAGGCTAAATTTATAATATTTTATACGACCAAGATTGTATTTTTTTTTTCATTTGCGGGAGGAGCCGGGGAGCCCAATATACGTACCATTATACGTATGGATTTGTATAATAATTGTCATAAAAATTAAATCGTGTGCCACTCATGTATAGTTTTAAATTATCGCCTAGACACAACAAATTACAATATTTGATTTAATATTATTATTTTTATTGGTTTCGCTACGTTGGGCGATAGACAGAAATTATCGTATGATATATTATCTAAGCCCCCGAGAAAAATAATTAAAACAATAAAAATAAAATAAAATTAGAAACTAGCATTTAGATATTTTATAGTTTATACGTTTGTGTTGTTTTTTAAATGAAGGTGTATGGATTTCAGATGTACAACGGATATAATTTATTATTCATACAAATAATGTAGTATTAACTTAAACTCGATTTAAAATTTAAACGCAATAAACGCGGCAATGGTTTCAAAGAGAAAATACTCGAATAATTATAGTAAAGTCTAAAATAGACAATCTTTTATATATGATTGTAATAATAAATATTATCACCATGTTGAAATATTGTTGATGTGACAAATGGTAAATTTGTTAACTGGTAACACATACAATTTGTCATTTTCACCCGTATTTTTTTTTCAGCACACTAATCTATCTGTATGATTATTTTACATTTTGTAAATGGAGTGGAATTTAGTTGATTAGATCGGTACCTATACATGTGTAGTTCAAATATTTATAAACAAATAATAATTGTTATTTTCATTACATTGACATGCATATTATTATTAAGTATTCATTATTTTACACAGTATCCATAATTTTTCTGCAGCAAATCAAGTGAATAGCAGTTCAAATATATGAATACCTATAATTTTCAATTTAATATTATATTTGTTGTAGCCGGATGTCAATTGCCACGAAGAAGTGTCACGTTTTTTCGTCCCTGCAGTATGGCGGATAGTGTGCCTAAGATATTTGACTTTATAAACTTATACACCACCTTGTGCCCATTCTACCATCAAGTCGGCCACAGATAGAGATATGGAATTTACCAGTATAAATTGTTATTCAATTTAAATAAACTCTGATAAAATAGTGACTTTTTATATATACGAGTATATGTACCTATATAGGTATATATTTTTAAGTGAATTTTGTAAATTAATTTTTATGTCATAACTTTATTAACCATTATTATTTTTTTTACAATTATTTAGTAATTTATATGTTCAACGTTAAAAATCTTGATTTATTTTTATCATTTTTACTATCTACTTCTAAAATTATTCGCAAGAAAAGGACGTATAAACGCATTATTTTATTATTACTCATTATATTATACATTTTATTAAGCTAAATACAAGTTATTACACTAGTAAAATATTTAAATGAGGGGTCACTCGATTTTTTTTATGTAGGTACGCTAAAAAAAAAATCGGTAAAATGTACGTAAATTTACATTTACCCGTAAAATTTAACGACCTCATATCTCTAGTCACTTTTTTTTACTATTCATTCGAACGGCCAACGTTTTTGTTTTGTAATTTCGTTATTTCCATTATTGACGACGTCGTTAATAATTTAATATAATACTCCCTACCTATATATTTTTGTTCGTTCTTCTGGTCGTCGATATTTTTTGTACGCGTATCGACCATCGCCACAACGTTAATCACATCGGGTGAATATATTTCTCGTGTAACTCATGGACATCATTTGAGTTATTAAATCGAGATGCAAATATTTGAAGCGGGCCAACTTTTATGTTTCACCAGACTATTTTTCAATACCATTTTTTTTATTTTTTTTTGTTCGTTATATAATTGCTTTGATCTTTATAATATCTAATAATCACAAAAAATTCTTCACAATAGACTTTTTCTATAATTTATTGATCAATAAAATTCAAAACATATAATAACCATTTTTTCGAACCTAACCTTTCGACCTTCATACTAGGTAGGTATACAATCGTATAAACGGCGTAATAACTTTGTAGGCAGTGCGTTGGCCTGATTATTTAAAGATTTAAAAATTCTAAAAGTTGTAAACATTTTTTTGGACTATAAGTGAATTCATAAAATTTTACGAGGGCCCTTGACACATGTAAAATTAAATAGAGTACCTATTGCAAAAGTATATAGTCCGAATCTTTTAAATTGAATGACGCCATTGATGTAAACGACCGGTCTTTATGGTCCTTCGCTGGACGGACGTATTTGGTTTGCGTTAGAATATCCGTGCTGCAGTACCCGTTGTGTTGTCATTGGTTATGTGATAATACGACTAAGAACTTAAGGTACGACGGCCATTGTGGGTAATCGGACAGTCTAAATATCTACTTTGGGCGCAATCACCGGCTAGGTTACTATCAGGTCGGCATATTTTGTATTTGTTAATTAATTTGTTATTTGTTTACTCTGTTGTAATAAATTATGAAACCAGTTCCATAAACTGTTGGCACAATAACGTATCGGTTCTGTATATTTATAAGTTATAGAATAAATTGTGTTTCATGAAACTATTGTGGTTAGTATAATGTAATAATAAAGTTATAACTTATGCGCTATAATAGGTTGTGTAGACATATTAAGGATACTAAGGATAAGATAGTTTTATATTTAGAATGTTATCGTAACCTGACTTGTACTATTTGTTATAATAATATTCACAACCACATGTTTTTTTAAAATTGAACGTTTTATAATGAGACCGATATATTTTTAAAAGTACACGAAACTTAAAATATACGTGCTGGTGCTATGTAATTTCGCATTAGTTCATAAATATAAAACTAAATTACAAATCGTTTGATTTTCGTGATAATAAAATTATTATTATTATATTATTATAATATAATTATTAATGATAAGGACCGAAATCGGATCTACAACTTATCAATTTACTAATCTAGCTTGTATTTGATAAAATCTATCTATTTTACAGAACGGATTTTAATTTTGCAAGACTGATAACAAGTTATCGGTTCTGTAAATATTCATACAATCCAGTAAAAACTATTCTAGAACAAGATCCCCTGTATGAATTTACTGTAAGAAAAAAATTTTTAATTTAACGAATTACCCCTGGGTTATAAAACACGTAGAACAAAATCCCTTCCGAGATAAATAAAATAAATAATAATTGAAAAAAGTGATGAAGCATAGATATAAAATACGTGTAAAAATGTTTTTATAAATATATCTACTCTACTCTATTGTATACTAAAATAAAGTTATCTATTTAAATAATATAATTATACCAAACTATAAGTTAAATTATTAAATCTAAAATATTAATTAGGGTTAAAATAATAGTTAATATATAATATGGATAAATATAAATTTCTTCCAATGGAACAAATCGACTTTCTCAAAATGAATTTTTATATATATTATATATATTGAATAAAAGTATAAAAATACTTAAACTAAATATAGAATATATATATAATGTCATATAGGACATAATATAGGTACCTAACATATGTACCTACTGATTACATTTCCTACATGTACCTGTAAAGGCCACACGATGTTAAAATAGTTTTTAAGTTTTGGTAATTTTTATAGTTCGTCGTAGTTATAATGTAAATAATAATGTTATCTATATGAAAACCTATTATATTTGTAATTTTAAACTTTTAATTTTTTCGGGAAGATTATGTCCTAATTTTACAAACCTGGAGGGGATTTCGTCCGATTACCATATAAAACAGTCCACTATTTTGATTTATCTTAATAATTCTCTCGAGTACCATCGTTGTAGTTTGGCCCTTTAAATTTTAAATAACAATAATTGCTATCGTTTTCCTTATAATATTTTAAGTTATATTTATCGTTTAGCTTATACCAATTATAATATAAAACATATAGGTATATAGGGACCAAGTTTCGCTTTAAGCAGTATCTATGTATTTATAAGTTTATACAAAATTTGAATTCGGATAAAGAGGCAGTGTTGAAGGAGAAAAAGGGAAGAACTAAATTTGTATTACCAAATTTTCGAAGTATCGCATACTTTAGCGTTTTCCATCTACTTGCACTTCCGCATTCAGTGCGCACCGAGTGGCCGTTGGTATGTTCCGTCTATCAGTTTATTCTTGCACTAGCCCAGTTTTTTCTATGTTCCGTATTGAAAAACTGCACCAATGTTTTACACTCAGTGCAAAACTGACACACGAGCTTTCGAGACGGTTTTAGGTATTATCACTATTGATAATCACGAGTGTTGCAAGATAACCACTATTCGGGTTCCACATAAGTTATAATATATTTTCCGCATTAATGTGAACACCGAGAAACTCGCACTGTGCCAGTGAAAACAAGTTCAAAAAGGTGGAAAACGCTATTATATCAGTGACTAATAAATATATATTTGATAAAATATTTATTTTAAAAAAACAACGAAATTTTATTAGAGAGGGCCCATCTGCTTTCTAGCTATATATATATGGCGTTGGTTTTGAGTTAGTATATAATAATTTAAATGACTATAAGTAGTGATTATCAAGTATATCTGCTAATTAAAATTTTGGGCAAATAGAGGTTATTTACCCGGTAAATCGATTAAAAATAAAGAATTATAATATTCATAACTATTGAAAGAAGAACTGATACCTATACAAACAATATTAATACATGTACTCGTATATTATGTGCCTAATAATAATTAGTAACATATATATAATTTCATCTTCTTATCTTATCAAATTATTATTTAACTAATTACTGACAATATAAATACGTACATATTTTATACGATTAGGGTGTGTCTGGGACATAGTTCCGCCTATAATATGTAAATCAAATATAACCTGAACATTAGCGCTAGATCTGATAGCATTGCGTATAATATTATAAATGATAAATTACAATGATCTTATAATGATAAGTTAAGTACCGTATTTGATACTTTTACCAAGATATTATCGTCCATTATTTTTTTGCGGGTCATACAAATTATCTAGTTTACCGAACCATACATGATTCAATATAATAGATATACAACTACAAACTAGTATATAATGTATATATTCAGAAATAGTTTCATATAGATTAAGGAAGTTTCCGTGTATGAATTATTTTTTTAATATCGATAACTTCACGGATCGTGATCACTCATATTAATAAATAAATAAATAAATAAGAGTGTATCGTCGGCGTCTTATTAAACTTCATTAATGGCAAAAAGATGATTGTTCAGAAAACGAATTTTTAGTCTTAAGTTTACGAATTAAATATATATTATATATATTAATATATATAGGTATATATTGGAATTTTATCAAATTGTTTGACATAACATAGTTTTTTACATAAGCAAAGTATTGTATCGAAGTAGTTTAACCATTAATACGTTTTGTTGAATAGACAAACGATAATTTGTGTTTACAGTAAATAATCATTATTGGCTTAATAATAATTATTATTGTAATTTAAAATACATAAACTATCATAATAAAACTATAGATATCAATTAATTTATTAAGGTTTGTACTTTTTTTTATTATATATAAATATAATTATTACTGTGTTAAACAGGAAAAATAAAACGAAATGTAATTATTAATAGGTAAAATTAATGATTATTGGGTACTGGTTTATTAACACGTCACTATTACTTACTTGACACGGTATTTATCATATCAGATATAGCATATCGGTGGATATTTTCGAATTGAACCATCCATAAGTAAATATCATAAATAATAACACAAAATACAGTAAGTAGTGAATAGTAGTGTATGGGTTGGTAACAAACTAAAGTACCTATTGATTATTGTGATAAGCTTTTTTAAATTAAGATAACCGATATAAAAATTATTAAAAATATTATAATAAGAAAATAACATAGGTAAACATGTAATTTAAAACAGTGAATCTTCATCTGCAAACTGCCTCTGTGTCAGAATAATGATCACGTTACCGTGTCGATAATAAATTCTAGCTATCAATTATTTTCTAAACAACTCAAAAGAATATCATATGACCAATAATGAATTTTAGCACAAAATATACGGATATTAACTAAACAATTAATACGTTTTTATTTTATATCGATTATTTATATATTAGTCGTTAGTTATAATCTGCTAAATTATTAAAAATGTGACATTTAAAGTGGAGAATTCACTATCAAAAATTTTCCAAATTGTTAATGAATTTTGGCAAGAAGCCGTCAATATATATTATTTATGCTGCAGTATTATAGGTATATAGTTTATATCCGTATAATTATAATGCACATAAAATATGAATGTTTTTATAACTTTACAACCAAATTGAATATAATACCTATACGATGAAATAATAAAACGATGGAAGGTTTGGAAACTTGATTTTAAATAAATCAATATAGGTAAGTACCTAATCATAATTTCGAATATAAAGTATGAATAGTATAACGTATAAATCATTATGATGACAGTATAAGCATGCGATTTGAAAAATTCTACTAGTCTGGATTCGCGTATTTATAGTAATTTTATACACTTCCCGTTTAATATCTTCATTTGATATCATACCCGAAAACAAATATTTATGGTTTTTTCATGATTACTCATTTAACATATTTATCTCATAAATAATATTATGATATTATGTAGATTTATATAATAATTACTATATGTACAGGATGTATTTTAAAATATATTATGATATTAAATTATGTAGTAGTTACTAGGTACCCAATAATTAATATAAATAAGAATTACATTTTATAAAATGAAAAAAACACGGATTAACCTTTTTTTTTTCATCTCCAACACTTGAGTTTTTATAGTAAGTATAGTTAATTAATGTATATTTATTTTAGTATAGTTAATGTTATGTTACAGAAAAATAACTCATGAACCATTACTCTGTGTTTTAAGGTGAGTCTCATGATATAATATAAACTATGTATTTTTCTTTACGTCATTATATTTATTAAAGATTTATATTAAAAATGTTTTTAAAAAAATTTTAAACTTTTCATTCTATACAAAATGTCTATAAATAATCTATAGATATTATAAACTCGTAGAAGGAATTATCAAATGAAATATTATTATGTTAAGAGGATGTCAGCGTGGCCATTTAAAATTTTTCTACACATTTCTTAAATTGGTGAAAATGAAAAAAAAAAGCGTAAACAAGCAGTTTTTTAAAAATAAATATCGTGATTACACAACAATTAAAAACAGTATTGACACAAGACCATTTATAATTGTCATGCAATCACAATATTTATTATAAAACGTTTTTATGCGTTTTTAATTTTTATCAACCTGAGAATATTGTAGAAAGATGAAATAAAAAATAAATTATAAAGAACAAAATTATCTAAAGACTGGTGGAGCCGATTTGTAATATATGCGTTTTTACACATCATATAAGCTGATAAAAAAATATATGATATTTATAATATTTTAACAGCTTATTAAATATGTAAAAATGCATATCTCAAAAATCGGCTCCATCAGTCACTAGATAATGTTGTTAACTATAATTTGATTTTTGTTTCGTATTTCTAACATGTTTGTAAGTTGATGAAGATGAAAAATGCTAATGCAAGTTTTAATTGAAAAATTGTCGGTGTGGTGTCTTCTTAAGAGGATGTCAAAGCAGCATATTTTAAGAGGTTCTATATAGGGAATTTTTAGAAAATTTAAAAAAAAATGAAAATCTAACAATTGATAAATGTTTATATGCATTTTAAAAATAAATAATAATTGGCCCCATTACTATAAAATTTTTATTATGAATGTTTTTTATGAATTTATAAAATTTTATTGAAAATATTACTTTTGTATTTCTCATATATAACAACTTAAAACATCGTAGAAAGATGAAAGAAAAAATAAATGATTAAGAACAACATTATCTGGCGCGCCTTACTTAGCCATTTTGTAATATGTACATTTAAATACGTTTAATAAATTATTAAAAAAATTACTTTTTTTAATTTTTAAACGAATATAATACTTGAAAAAAATTGAAATATCAAAAAAAAAGTCTACGCAGGCCACTAGATAATGTTATTTATAAAAATTTTTTTTATTTGGTTCATCTTTCTACGATATTTGTATGTTTATGATAGTTTGTAAGTTGTTAAAAATGAGAAATACTAATATAAGTTTTACATTGAAATTTGTTTGCGTTGACATACTCTTAAGAGTACGCTACACCAACATTTTTTCAACGAAAAACTTGCATTAACATTTTTCATTTTCATTACAAATATGTTAGAAATACGAAACAAAAAACAAAATATTGTAGCTAGCAACATTATCTAGCCGTGACTGATGAATCTGATTTTTAAAATAGGCATTTTTAAACGTTTTATGAGTTGTAAAATTTTTTTTTGCTTATAAAACATATGACAATGCATATATCAAAAATTGTCTCTACCAGGCGCTAGATAATTTTGATCTTTATAATTTATATTTTATATTCTTTCTACAATATTCTTAAGTTGATAAAAATGAAAAATACGTAAACAGGTAAACGACAATTAAAAATGGTACTGACACAGATTTATTATTAAATTACTTTTAAAATATATTTAAATATTTTAAATTTGTTTGATATTAGATTTTCTAAAAAATCTATTAAAAAATTGCCTATACAAAACCCTTTAAAAATCGTGTGTATTAAAAATTAACGGTGGTACTCACGCGGGCCGAGTTCGACGAAAAACGGCCGTGACGACTGTGAATAGCCCCGGGTTCCGTTCTCGTTGATGGCGGCCACACGGAACTGGAACCATCGGCCGGGCGCGTACAGCTGTTTGAGTTGTTCCCGGGTCTTGTCCACCCTGGTCACCGTCATCCACGTACTCATCCGCTCGGGCACGTACTGGACGCCAACGTGGTGACGTTCCTGAAGCACGTACGTGACGTGGCCGGCGGCCGTGATTTCCGGGGCTGGCGGCGACCATTCGACAATCAGCGCCGTTTTGCCATAGTCGGACACGGCAACGATGTTCGGCTCGTCCGGTAGACCTGAATCGTACGATGTATATAATATAAATCGCTATTCGTTGAGTTCAGAAAGGGGACATGTCCAGAAAACCAAGTTTTACAGGAGACACAAAATTCGGTTTACAACGAATTCATATACACTTAACTTTTTGGAAAATATATACACGTTTTCTAATACTTTTCTACAGAGAATTAGTTTATTAATTAGAAGTAGTTACAAATGTTTGGATCAAATTCACTATTTTTCTATGTCCACGGTATTCATTTATGTTTCCCGGATATGTCTCGTTTCCGCACTAAACTTGCATTTTCGCCGGTAAATTTACATGAATACTCACCATTTTATCAAAAAAAAAGTTTTTATTTCAAAATTATAAAAAACATATGATACCCATAAATTATAAAAATATGTTAAAATCATAAATTATAAAAGCTTATTTAAAAATTTAAGAAACCTAGTAATTTCTGTTGTGTAGGCCATCAACGCAGTTCGTTCTAAAAGGCATTAAGATATTCTACGGAATGTAATTCTCAAGTCTTTTCAGGTTGTTCATTGTAAATGCATTAATTGGATTTTTCTGTGCATAGACATTGATAGAGGACATGAGTCTTGATAAGATAAAATTGATAGATAAGACTTCCAATTAATTCAGATGCTGCAATCACAGAAATATTAGTAGATAAGCATTCGAAAAAGTGATATGAAGAAATCAAAATTTTCCTTTGGTTTTTGGTAGCCAGCATTCTTGTTTTTATTGCTGTAGTATTTTTGACGAAATAGGCTGTGAACCATTTCTGTTAGTTTTTATCCATAGAGGAATTCAATATCATCACCCTGAACTTGTTAGAATTTTTAGATGAAGCATTTGTAACCATATCAATATACTGATTAGGTGTATATAACTTGTCAATAGTATTGAGGTTTCGTTTTATGAGACCAAAATTTCAGTCGCAAAGTAGAAATGAGTAACCTCTCATAGGAAAAAATACCTTAATTTTCTTAAAGATCTAACAATGCCATCAGTGTTTTTATTAAAGCATGATTTTTATTTTGACCTCCACAGTTGTCATAGAAAATAGATGGATTTCTACTATATGTGGGTGTACAAAAATTTGGTGATAATGAAAAAGAAATTAAATGACATCGTCAGAGGTTTTACGTGACAATAATTGCTATCATAACAAAGATTGTGAATATCAAAGTTATTTTTGTTTTAGTATTATTTTTAAAATTTAAGCCTGAAATAATGACAATTATGGAAAAAACGATAGTAAAGTGATAAAGATACCAATGATGATAAAAGATACGAAAAGCTCATTATCAGCAGAGTAAACCACATAAAATAAATTGTATTCAGGATTTTCGAGTATTCCAAATACTGTTATATTGACATACGTCAAGCGTTCATTTTAGATTCTAACGTGGAGCCAGGGAACTCTTGGTTTTAAAATGACCTTAAAATGTATATTAAAAAATATCATAATTTTTTGAAATACTCGATGATTCAATCATTACACATATTATAACCAGTACCAGCACCAGAGAAAAATAAGGCGAAGTGTGCTCCTATACCAGACCACACGCATACAAGGGCCTCACAACATTTTAGAAACTAGATCATTTCTTGAGAAATTTTTAAAAAAGTTTACGAAACATTTTTTTTTTGTTTATTTCCCTTTTTTAAAATCAATTTATCTTGGGGCCCCGCAAAATATAACCTGCACCAGGCCTCAAAAGTTCTCACTTCGGTACTGATTATAACTATATAAGGGTGATCGTACGTCCTGATGTCCTGACAAACATAAAATGCAGCGCTTTTTGTCGTGTTTTTGATTTGAGGAATGGTTACGATGAATGACTTTTTATTTTCCGTTTTCAAACTAATTTTGAACATTTTCGAGGAAAATGAAAATATTTGACCTTTTCTTTTTAATTTTAAAAATACGGTCACCCTAAACTATACAAGTACCTATTTATTTTCCAGTAAAAATTAACGTAATCTGGACGGTACTCTGAAGAGGTCATTTTTCGACAAATGTGCAAGAGAAAACTACCAAAAAACGGACTTAAATTGGTGTTATTTTCTCGTGATTGCAAAAATAATAATTTTAGAAAATTGAAAATTTCACAGAATATAAATTCAATTTAACTATTATCTGTATTAGTGTATTACATTAATAATTATCCACAATTACAGTTTTGAAAATACTGAGGTAAAACCTTTTTAGTTTAAGCTCGCAAAATACTAAAGTTAAAGTTTCTAAATTTAATCTATATATATAGAAAATCTTAAATTGTGGATTATAGACCAATATAATATGTAATCTACCAGTTAATTGTAATTTTTATTCTATATCTTTTTATATATGTTATTTTGTATTTGAAATTCAAACAATTAATGACGTACTTCCCCTTTACTATTTAAACAACTCCAAGAAAAAAGGTAGTATTCTTTACATCTAAACAAGGAAATAATTTTTAACTGTATCTCCAAGACTTGAAAACAATGTACAACAATAAGTAACAATATAAATATATTATAGGTATATAACAATAATTAGAAGGTCAAGTATAAAACTCGCAAAATGTGTTAATAGATCACATTTTATATATTGGACATACAAGCTACAACCAAAAATCTTTTCTGATGAATGATACAGACGACATGAGTCAGAAATGGTTAGTTTTCAGGAAAAAGTTGTCAAATTGGGTACCAATATATTTAAGAGTTCCTTTGTGCAAATACCTATGGAACGAATTATGTATTTATGAGTTATACATTTTAAATTTAATGCTTTCGTAAAATTAAGATAGAGTGACCATATTTAAACAATTAAAAAACGGGAATAAAAAAAAAAAAATCATTCGTCAATTTTCTAACAAAATTTTCGGTAAGTAAGCAAAAAAAAAGAAGAAAAACGGGACCCCACTTCCAAAAGTTGGACAAAAATTACAAATATTATTAAAATTATGATTTGATAATAAAACGCGCGTTTCATTTGCTATTGCACACTTGAGCGGCATAGACACTATACTGATCGCCGGTAATCGACAATTTATCAGCGATCTGTTCAAGTGCAACCTCGGTGCAATAGTGTGCAGGTTGATGTGAAAACTCTATGAAGTGTATTGAATCAAAAAAAAAAAAAACAAATAAAATCCAAGTACCTATCTACAATATTTCTTCCGATTTTTCGACGAGTCAAGTCGTTATTATGTATCAAACATCAAATACGTAGTTCGTTTATCATTTATTATTAATACGTATTATTATATTCGTGTTATAATATTATATATGTAGCTCGTACCCGGACTGTCGGCCAGGCCGATGGGCGGCTGGCAAGTTATGCCGCAGCTGTGCCGGCAGCACTTGTACTCGGCGTGACAAAAGTCGTCGGAACTGCATTGCTCCAGACACGGTCGGTCCAGCGAAACGACGACGCCGCCGCCGCTGTCAAGGTCACTGACCGGACACTCTCCCGGCTTAATCCACCGCTCGTTCAGACAACCACTGTAACACTGCGGAAAAAAAAAATTACGACGCCTCGTCGGTACGGCGCGGAATTCCGCCAAATATATCGCATTTTTTTTTATTATTATCATTACTCTATTGTTGTTATCAATCATGTACACCTAAACAGTAAAGTTACACTGCCTACATTACAGTTGCGTAACTACGGGGGACGATGTGTGTGGGATGATATATCACCCCCCAGACCCTTTTTATATTGTGTTAACTCGTATTAAAATTTATAATTCATATCTTATATTATTGATATGAAAATTAATTAATAAAACTTCAAAATTAATTCCCCAAGAAACTGATGAGTTTAAAAGTAAGCTTGTTGAATTTATTCACCACAGATCGACAAGCATGTGACATTAGTTGAATTAAAAATGTGGAAAAATATTTCAACTAATAATTTAAATATAAAGACTGCACAGTTACACTTTTTCTGTGAAAAAGAAAATTATATTATATCCTAATATACATTTTCTTCTCGAGATTTTGTGTAAGTACCAGGTACGTATTTAGATCATCATTTTTTTGAGGGGGGGACGATAAATTTAATAGGTTTTCTTACCTTTAGGCTCTTTTTTCAGCCAACTTGTTAGCATATTATTCTTGCGTTTATTCATAATAATAACTAATAAACGTATAATTATTACAATAATACAATAGAAAACTCTAAATGCCAAAACTCATACAAACAATATCAAATTTGATTTTCAAGTTAACGGTTAACATAATATTATATACACATAGATTAGGTGTAAAAAATTAGCTTATTAGTTAATTGAAAATATAGCGCTAGTAAAATTCACCACTACATAACGTTGAGTACATGACATAGGACCGATTTATATTAGTTTTATTATACAAAATAACTACCTATATCGCATTTTTATTAATATATCACATTATCACCAAAATTTGTTTAGTAATTTGACGACATTATAATAATAATTAATACCGGTTCTTATAGCGCTATAGTACTGGGGTATTATTATATAATTATACATATTATTATTATATTATATTAACTATCTAATTTTGTATCCCTAATATCATATGGGCTTTGGGGTGGGGCGATCGCTCTTATCGCCCCCCCCCCTCAAATAGGTTCACTTTCTGTATCAACAGCCACTTCGGAACTAACATTTTATAGTTTAAAACGAATTCAGACTTATTACGTAATACTATATATCAGAAATGTGTAATCTAATTTTAATATTTAGATTTCATTGTTCAATTACATAAATCAAGATTAATTTTTATTATTAATTTATGGGTTTCATATTCTTATTTATGTTTTAGGTTAGATTGATGGATTGTCATCCATATCAATAAATAGACCCATTAAATTGAATGTAGAAGAAATTATTGACAAACTGGTCAAAAACCCCGGAAGACGGAAATATTATTATAATTTATGAAATACCTATGTATAATTATTATATATTTTTTATATTTTTTTTTTTTTTTTTACTCCTTGTGATAAATATCTATATCACCCCTCACAAAATAGTCCTAGTTACGCCATTGCTGGTGTTAATAACGGTCCCGTTTTTGTATTGGGGAGAAGTTTTAAAAACATTTTTTTTATATATAACATAGTCGTTATCATTATCGCGGATATTTTACACTATACAGTTTTACCTATAGATACCTAACAGAAATGTTTTTACATACTACGGTTACTTTTTTTTTACCAAAATACACTATCGACCGCATCAGTTACAAATCGATCGTCTGAGTTACCTATATAGGTAGCTGGTATACCCAACTAACCCAAACGTATTTCAATCGTACCCTAAAATACCCTAACTACTACAAGGCCGTCTGCAGGAATTTATCAATCAGGGGTAGCAACGTATACCTATTATGCATTTTTATGTTTTAGAATTTCGGGTAAAACATCACAAAGATGTAGTATTCTGACATCTTTATTCACCCTACACATTGTCATACCTAAATATATTATGTCCTAACCACATATATTGATTACGTGTAATTTTGGGTATGCATTTACTTCTGAAATTGCATACGATTGCTATATAGATTTTCTTTTGCGATTGCTAAAATCTACAGTGAAATATAACATTGTTTAAGGATATTTTTGATTGTACGACCAACAAAATTGACATAATGCGACTTAAAATGATTACTATTCCAAGTGATAGTATAATACTCTAGTATATATTTATTCTTTTATTTATATGATTGATGTGGAAGGACTTGATATCTTGATTATTAGTTTCAAAACGCATTATATAAAAGTCCTCGTTTTTGGACCATACACACCTTTGTCAATTCCCACTATATACATTACATCATCATATAAAATAAGTTATCCGTGTTTACTCAGTTTGAAAACTTCTTTAGGGATAACAATGGGCAACAAAAGTTTTACAACAGTTTGTCTATATAACAAATCGAAAAAATGTCGTTATTGTTAAAAATCATTAAAAATAAGTTATCGATAAATTCAACAGCTATGCTACAATATCAGGTAGGTTAGGTAATATTAGATATATAGTTTAATGTAAGTACTTTATAATTATACTTACCTTTTATAGGCTACATCCGAATTGCATGTGACAGAAAAAAACAAAAGCAGATATAGTGTCTAAATTTCATGCAGCGTTTAAAATGTACCTATCCGAATTGCATGTAGTGTTTAAATAAGTTAATGTATATACATTTAATCGTTAATGTATATACAATTTAATGTGACGTATATATAAAAACACGAAGTTGAGATTTAAACAAAGAACGTCGAGAAATTGTTGAAATGGAAAAATTAATAAATACGATTAGGTATGTCACAATATGAAGAAAAAAACAATTTCAAAATTTGGATTTGTTAAGAAGATGACGATTACTGTTTTACTAAAAAACGAAATGTTAATTTTGATTTTGATTTTAATTTTATGTAAATGTAAATGTAAATATATGTTCAGTGTTGCAGAAAGAATATTTATGTGTATTTTGTATAGTACATGGAGGAAATCACATTTTTATGTCTTTGATATCTTCATATCTATTTTCTTTGTTTGATGCGTCTACTCAACGGCTGGCCCCAACGATTGCCACACCGCCGGGCCGTTGGACGTCAAAGTGATTTTCTTTTTTTCACTGTGTAATTTGTACTGACTATTTACTTTTCCACACAAGGAATTGTTTCTAATTTTGTGTTAAATTACATTTTCTTTCTTTTGTTTTATTAAATATTGTTTAATTTTCAGTTTTAATCTTCGCTATATTTATTACTGATTAAAAATCTATTAAAATATTTTGATATAAGAGTTTACGATATTTATAGGTACCTAATTACTATGTTGATTAATACATTTTAAAGAAATATTATATTAGCATTGTTTTATAAATACTATTATAAGCTACAATTATATCATGTTCGTGTTTTGGAAATTGGAAATTTTCATAATGTATATTGGAATCAATTATTAAAGTAAGTACAATAAACGTAAATAAAAGTTCTATAATAATAATATAATATATACAAAAATGTAAGCGTAAAATAGGATTATCATTAGGTATATTATAATATAATAGGTACCAGAGGTACCTATATATATTATTTATTACAAATAATATATCATCTTAGTCAAGCTAAAAATAAATACATTATAATAATAATTGATGGGTTACTACGAAAAAATGATTTAATCAGGCAGGCCATTCATACGGTTGATAGTTTTATATTTGATGTAACTCCCTAAGTACCTACCTATATAGGCTAAAGCTATTTATATAAATTTATAAAGTGCCGTGTATATAGGAGTGGCACCATGAATAGATAAAATAAAGGAATATATTTGTGGATTAAAGTTATGTGAAAATTATTATGAGGAGTAAGGGAAATGAAGTACAGTAGAACATCGATTATCTGGGAGAAATCACATGGATAAACGAAAACCACGGATAATTGAGACTTTTTATTTAAAGAATTACAATAATGTACAATATTATATAATATGTTTATTAATATAATTAATTATTTTAGTTTAATATAAATTCTGAGCGTATCGAGAAATATATAGATTATTCAATGGCGTGTTTTAATTTTTAATTTTTTATATCAGTATGTTTAAAAATTTTCGGGTAGAAGAAGTAAAATTAAGTCGGGTAGAAGTAAAAGTTTTCTAGTATAGAAATTTCTGGTAAAAAATACGTCTTTGTTAATACAGATCGTTTCTTTATTTTCCCTTTCTTAGTAGTACTTATAGGCGTACCGAAAAAATATCTATTTATTAAAGAAAATGTTTATAAATTGAAAAATAACAAATACATTTGTTATGCTTATTGATTTTAAGTTATATAGATATGTGTATATATATATATGTGTGTGTATGTATATACATGTTTTTGAGTAGAAGAATATAACAGGAGTTTTTGAGAAAACAGTTCTCTGATAGCAAATTCATTCTAGTTGATATTTTCAATTTTTCTAGTAGTTTTCTTAAAATAAAACTATCGAAAATAAAGAATACTTTTAAAAAAATCGGAAAATAATACTAAATCGAACTTCGCTCATAATCGTTTTATCGAAAGAAATTATTTATAATTGCTTTTAAATCCAATACACCCACTATACCAGTATCCTATCCAACGAGCGAAAAGTTTTCACCCTTTACTGAATGTAGGCTTTTAAATAATTTATTATACATTATTTTAACAGTATTTACTAGACACAATAATATACGATAATATATTTAACAAACTGTTACATTATATTTTATGATATCTAAATTATATAATACACCTAGATATTTGTCTAGAATACAAAATAACAAAAGGTTGTAATGTGTTGTATCTATAGAAATTAGATTAATAATAATGCATTTTTTTTTTTTTTTATGAATACTAAAAATATTATTTTATATATGTACATATTTAACGACAAGTAAAAAAAAAAAAGACTACTATTACAATTTATTCAGAAACGTATTATTTAAGTGCATAATTTTCAGTTTTTAACAGCTCGTTATCGAAAAAACACAGATAAGCGAATTTCATATAAATGGTTTATTGTTCGTATACCTATAAAATGATCGTTTATATATTACCATATACATTATTTAAATTTGATACTTTAGGACTAGGTCGATATAAAGTGTTGTAAATAAGTATTATTTTTTTTTAGTATTGATTCGAATGTTATATTAAAATGTATTCAAAAAGATTGTCGTCAGAAATTAAGAACTAAGAACAACACTATACATTTAAAAAGCTATTGTAATTAAAATGTATAGATATTTCTCTTGAAAATATTAAAACTATAAAATATATAAACATACTCAAACTTAGTCAAATACAATTTTGTGAATATTAAACCATTATAATATAAATATAGGTACCTATGAATAAAAATATATTTATATTATATTATTAAACAAATTTTATTTTAAAATAATATAATAATGATTATCTTATTCTAAATTATTATACTCCAATAAATAAATATATCTTTGTTATGTATTTTTCATGTTAAGTTATTAATAATAATAATAATCTTTAATATTCAATTTGACAATTTATTGTTAAAAACGTTATTATATTCTCAAATAGTAGACAGAACATAACAAATATATTGTCTGCAAGCCATCTGTTCTATTCAAAACCAATATACAAGAAATATCAATGTGGTCCTTTTTTTTTGCAAAACACGAGTATTTAGCAAATATGCTAATATGCTGATTTCTAAATATTGTATACATATTTTTTTGTATTGAAATCATCTATAAGGACTATAAATTGTATTTATATATATACAAAACTGGTTCTTTCCTTTAAATTTTTTAGTTTTTTTTCGTACATTTTGTGTTTCAGTTTATATATGATTTGTATGCAATACGTTTTAGGGCTTTAAATACAGAACAGATAGAATACGTCTTATACTAATATATTTTATAGTGTACATATAATTCTATAGTATAAATCTTAAATACCTACCTATTTCAATCACAAAATTCCAAATTCACAATGGATATTTTTTAATTTAACATAATATAATCAATGCATATGTATAACAACTTATCTAAAGATTAAATTATACACTAAATGGTAAATTTTGCAAGTTTTAATTACTAAATTGTCAAAAAAAAAAATAAAAATAAATAGCTAAATTGTAATTCACAAATTTATATTATAGACTTTAAGAACTAATGTAAATTATATACCCAAATCACAAAATTATACAATTTTAACTGCATATACGTATTTCAACAACTATATGTTATTATCAACACGAAACAAAAACTCGAAAAAAAAGAGTTTTTGTATCGCTCTAAAGATGACAATATAGTTGTTAAAATACGTATGCGCAGTTAAAAGTGTATAATTTTGTAATTTGGGTATGCAATCATTTATAACATAACAATTACAAGTGCACACGTTTATTTTAATATAAAAACTAAATTCATAATTTATTTTATTTTATTTTCCATATTTTCACACGCATTTTGTCATTTTTGGGTATAACTATGCACGTTGTAAATATTTCCTTATGATTTTATTATTTTATTATTTTTCTATTTTATATTCATCAAATATCTTGGCATTTGTATATTTGTTATTGTTTTTTTATTCTAATAAAAAAACTTCACAGTGAATGCAGTCAATTATTTTACATAATTTGAATTGATCGATATAGTATTAATTATAATCACTCGTTTTTAAGGATATAAGCGTAAATATTTTAATACTTTTTAGAAATATAGGAACTCCCGGGTACATATATATTAGTATACTAAGGTTATAAATATCACATGAATCGCTAAATACAGAAAAGAGATAAGTCTATTATTTCCAAATTTACAGGAAAGATAAAAAACTAAATAATGTATAAAAAAAATATATTAAATTTTAATGAGGCATTTCGACATTTTATACTATTTTGAAAGAAAACAAGTATAATAACTTTTATTTAATTAATAAATTTGAGTCTCAGGGCATTGTAAATTTATTCCGTTTATAATATAGAAGGGAATAATGTAATATATTGTATATAAATGATAACAATATTATAATATATTAATAGAACGCATCTTGTACGATATTACTACGTATAATCTAGGGTGAGGATCCGTTTTTGAGGATTGCGTCCCGTTTTCCCGATTAGCTTTTTGTCTCGCTGTTTGCTTATTTACCATTTTCAAACCGACTTACGAAAAACGTTTCACTGGTTCGTTAAAATACGGTTATGATATCAAATACCAAAATAAAAGTTTTCTACCTCCAGAAAAGAGAGACATTCGTGGACATTTTATAAACGGTAATATTATTTCCGTATTTTTAGTCGATCGGAATTTTCGCAATAAACGGATAAATGATGTATTTATAGGTGCGTTAAATACGAAAGCATATTATAAAATATAATAAAATTAAAATAATTCTGTCGCGCCGGAGACGTGTTGATACTTTTGACGCCCCGGGGTTAATATTTTTTGACGATCCGAAAGAAAATATTGTTGACTTTTTCTTACCTTTTGCTCCTCGTCGACGCATTTTGAGCCTTACAAATGTATGCACAGAAAAAAAAAAAGGAACTTTTTTCAGAGTGTCACCATTAAACCATCGTCCCCTCCCCCTCCCCCCCCCCCAAAAAAAAAAAAAAAATACGTCACTGCATGTCCCCTTTCCGCAGTTAACTTTCTTCAATGTGTGTGTATGTGTGTATATACGTACTTTGGGCTGTTCGGAGGCGATTTGACGGTAACACTTGGCGAAACAACGCGCGTCGCGCGTCGGATCGGCCGCGGACAAGGCGAAAACGCCCCCGGTCGCGATCGCACCGACCGTGGTGGCCGCAACGGTCAAGATCGCGATCGACACGACGAACCGCGGTAACGAGACTGCAGAAAACGACGGCGCGTAGTACGTCATGGCGCGCGCATGCCTCGCTGAACTGATAATGACAATGATTATATATATTGTCGATTTGACAATGAACGGCGTGCGTTTTATGACGCCAACGATGCACCGCACAATATATTTATTTATATACGCGGCAGCAGCCTACTGTCCGCGACGACGACGACGGATGCGTAAGCGTCGTCTGGCAGTGTATAATATCCAAACGCACCGTCACCGCCGCCGACCGATCATCCCACCCACCCGTTTGCGAGTATAATATGCGAGTATGCGTCTGTGCATGTGTGTCTGTGTGCACGTCTGTGTATTATACGTGTGTGGCGGTCGTCTGTGTGTGCGTTGAAGTGCACTTGCTAAATGCACGAAGGCGGCGGAGGAACTGGCGACCGCGGCAGAAGTCATAATATATATTTATATTATATAGTTCATCCGGTATTATAATATTATACCTATTATTAGTTTTTTTTTTTAGAAAAATATATATATTATATCGTATAATATATGTAAGTATATAGTCATTATAAACGGTCTCGAACCACCGCCGGCTGACGGCGAACGTTGTTTTTTATTTTTATTTATTTTTTTTTTTTACCCACCAAAGTGGCATCGTTTTATTTTTTAAGTAGGTACATTATTTAATATATATTACGATATTACTACTATTATTATTATTTTGGGATATTGTAAGCGGCCAAACACGCAGTGGCCACGACAAACAATGCGTTCGTGTTTACTCTTAGAGGAAAAGAAAAAAAAAACAAGCAGCTGTATTTGTATATAAACACGTATTTTTATCTCGGGTTGAATCTCGTGTCTTTCAAAATACCATCGACTAATGAAAACGGACAAAAGAGTCGTGTTGGAAATTCTATACAAAAAACATAAAATAATATATAAAATATAAATCTTATAGTATCAAAAACAATACACAAACTGAATATAGACAAACGTACGATTGC
Organism: Pemphigus obesinymphae; assembly: GCA_025469235.1. Classification (NCBI taxonomy): domain Eukaryota; kingdom Metazoa; phylum Arthropoda; class Insecta; order Hemiptera; family Aphididae; genus Pemphigus; species Pemphigus obesinymphae. Next base: position 10,246 of record JAIPRL010003974.1, on the reverse strand, counting down.
CAATTATGTATTACCTACTATAGGTATATAGGTACGAATATAGTGATCGTATATTATAATAACCGATATAATATACGTACCTATACTAAATTCGTAAAAACATTTGAACGTTATTTCTAATAGTGACGGATTTAATATAATATACTACAGCGGCGCCAAGAGGCATTATATTGTAAACGCCCCCGCTCTATGACCAAACATTATAATATGAAGACTAAAAATATGGAAATTTTTTTATAACACATTATAATAAAAATAATAAATGTTTAAAAAAAACGATATAACGCCCTACAGGCAGTTGAGTCTTATTGCCTAGTTAATTCTGTCGCAAAGCTCTTTAAAATAAATATTTATATTTGTTTCTATTATGCATTTTACAATAGGTACTCGAATATCATTATTAATTTATGGGCTTGAAAATTATATTGAAAAAGTTCCCACCAAAAATGTAGACAGTTGGTACTTCAAAACGAAGCTCTAGGATATTTTGGTGTGAAGTCATTTCACCGTAAAGTACAGCTCGGCATACTTCGACATCATTACTATATTTTACTATTTTAAAATTATTTAACAAAACTAAAACGCATTTTTCTACCATAGTAATCTAATCTAGTTTATTTTTTGCAATAACGTATTGAGAGTTTTTTGAAAAGCTATGGAGACTAAGTCTGATTTAAAAAATAAAATTTCTGGCTTTTTGTCTTTATAACAAAAAAAAATTTCAAATTATACTTGTGATAAAAAATATTTTATTTATCCTATTTCATTTGATACCTAATATACCATTTGTTAAATAGATATGTACTTAAAATTTTTTTTATAATTATATAAGTAACTATAACTTTAGGATGAAAATTATAAAATTTGAAATTTGAATTTACAGATTTAAAAAAAGGATATTATGCCAAAATGGTATCCACATCGATACGTTCGGTTTCGCCAAAACGAGTATATTCATATAGCGAGTTTAATAATAAGAACTGTATAACCACCCACTCAAAAATTGTCTTATAACTTTATAAATTAAATATATTCTTAATAAAATGCTTTTATAGCAAATTAAAAGTAAATTGTCGTTAGTCGAAACAAATTTTGTATAATAAATATGTATCTTTCGACCACCTACGGAATTTAGTAATTCGAAACCAATTCCCAAACTCGTAGTTCTATAATATATGCATAATACACATACCTATACACCCCAAACAATTTCAAATACATCATAATGTTTTATTGCATATTTAAATGAATTGCACATAAAATATCAAAACAAAAAAATATAATATTCATATAAGTACATACAACTCTTTTTACGTAAGAATTTATTATAATATGCATTTTACAAATAATTTTTATTCAAAAACATATTTAACCGTATTACTTCTACTTTTATTTTGTTAAATAACCACGTAGCAATAACTATGATAATCAAAAATAAATATTTCCCAATTATATTATAATGTTTTAGTTCTAATAAAATATTATTATAAGTTATGATTATGTATTCCTATTTATTGTTCCTGAAATAAGATAGTTCTACAAATTCGTATACATAATGGATATTTTAAAGTTTTAAACAGGCGCCAATTATTATTAAATGTATTGTACAATTCTATTTCCACACAAAAATCATGTTATATTGTACAATACAATAAATAAAAGGATGTCAGAACGATAATTTAGGGTTCTATATAGGTAATTTTTAGACAATTTCAAGAAAAATGAAAATCTAACAATTGAAAAATGTTTATATACATTTTAAAAATTAATAATAATTGCCGGTCCCATTATACTATTAATTTTTTTTTATTGTGGTTGATTTTTTATGAATTTATGAAATTTATTGTTAATCTTACTTTTGTATTTCTCATTTATATCGACTTAAAAACATCGTAGGAAGATGAAACAAAAAATTAATTTAAAATAACAACATTATCTAGGGCTCTACGCTCTAATATGTGCATTTAAACATGTTTTATGAGTTATTAAAAATTAATTATGCTTAATTAATTATTAATAATGCTAATTTGTCATTCAATTGTTGATGAATGTTCTATAATATTGTAATGTTTATTGTATTTTTCAGTTTCAACGATATTACACCACACAATAAAAATAAAAACTGAGAAAATGATCAAGTATAATTAAATTATGCCAATTATGTGCAATATAACGAAAAAAAAAAGGCATACAATAATGAATGTAAAATGAAAATGAAAATAATAGAATAAAATTAATATAGGTATTTACATATAACATATATTTACTAATCCAGTATGATTAAATATTTCAATTTTTTTTTATTAGGTACCTAATGAAACAAGTAAAAACCGCTACTATGCCATTCAGGTATTTTATAAATGTTATTGTTACTCCTAAAACTAAAATGTATCTACAACTCTATATACATGACGTTCGTATTTGAGTTTCCAACTAGGCGCAATTATTTAAAGAATTATAATTCTTTAAATTAATTTAAAAACCTTGCACACATAACACAAAAATATTATTTTTACAAAATATGTTTGGATTAAATTGTTAAGAATAACATTTTAATTGTACCTATATTATATAATGTATTATGTATTGACTAATCATAATTAAATATAAACCCAAACAAAGTTAATTAAGGGGATTGGAAGTGATCAATTATTAAGGGGTTATGTATAGGCAATTATTTGAAATATTCACTTTACGCAGTGTGTTTTTGTGAGTAGTATTTGATATTTAGTATGTGTAAATACATTTAACATAATAATGATAATGCTGGTGTGTACACTTGCACGCACAAGCACATATCAATAAATATGGCTACTGTATTTGAAAAAACACTAAATCCCATTTTCAACATAACGATTATCCTAGTGATGCGATAAGAATGTTTAAAACTGGTCTGAATTCATCGTGAAATCTACTTTAGAATGACTTTCCCACTTTTTATTTTTTCCCTTGATTTTCACAAAAATTTAAAATGTCAACTTTTACATTTCCGAATATATTACCTTAATTTTAGGGAGAAAAAATCAAGAATGTGGGAAAGTCGATCTAAAGTAGACATTACAACAAATTCCGATCAATTTTTATAATCCTTACCCCATCACTAGATCCATTGGTACGTTGAAAATAGAAATGGTTTAAATTGTTATGTTACGTGTATGGTAGTAAGAGATAAACAGTCGCTGCTTCCAATCCTCTTAAATTAATTTGATTATATTTTAATTTATTATAATCAATAATAATTACATCAAAATACATGTAATTAAAAATATTTATATAAGTAATGGTAAAACCATAAGGGCGATGTAACGTGATTATAGAATATGGGTCACAAAATACAGGATAAGAAATAGGTATAAAGTGTATATAGAAAGCACATCACTACATTTTGGAAAATATTGAGTGTAGTATTTTTAAAATAAAATAAAATATGTTCAATTAAAAAACCATCAAATCCGTCCGCAGACTTGCGGTATCCGTCTTTGAATTAAGTCTGAATAATGTCTCAAATACCAACGTATACAACTTCTCCGCTCTAAAATTAATCGTGTTCTATAAACTCTAATTTATGTTTCAAATCATATCCTTTACAAAATTTTCATCATATCTTCTGTCCGTACCGAAACCAACGCATATTAAAAGCATTTAAACAAACACCCCTATAACCACGTAAATCTTCTGATCACAGAACTTACATCACAGAATATTATTGGAAATCTGCAACAAATATTGAAAAGGTGGTTGTGTCAGTATGTTAAAATCTGAAAAGCTATCAAATAAATTTAATGTTAACTTATTAACCTTATGAAAAATAATGTACAATTTATATGAAAGACCCTAAACTGAGTATTCTTTAATTCTGTTATCCAAATGGTAAACCACTAATTCGTATAGGTACCTATCTCATTCACATATTCAATATTAACAGATTGTAAAAATACATTTTAAGTAAAAAAAATCAAGATTTATAGTATTTACTTCATAAATCATGGTACCTTTTATCATTAGAAAATAAACTGTGTAAATCAGTGATTTACAACCTAAGGGTCGCCAACATGTGACTTAAATCAATACATAATATTAGGAAACTTTATAATAAATTAATATATCATTGAAAACGTAGGTATATAGTACATAATAAAATTCAATGGTCTTTTTGCGCGTGTTCAACAAATTATAAAAACATTATATCAACTCACTGTTTTATTAATTGTAAGCAATTTTCTGCAAAGATATGAACGAAAACCTATTTATGAATGTGTGAAGAAATAGGTAGGTACGAGTTTTAAAAATTTTATATTGTGTATGTTCGTTGGTTATCACGAGGAAAGTTTTGACTAGGTTGTATAAACTCAAAATAGAAATAGAAATATTTTGTAAGAAACTTGCTCAATATGTATATATATAATATATCTTTTCAATATACCTATATTTTAAATTTTAAATGATTTAAATTTAAGTATGAAGGGGCCACACACTAATCTTTTTACATGACCAACATAATTGAGTCATTTCTAAAATAAATAATTGAAAAATCGAGTTGAAACTTATAGGTGTGCTAGATATATTTTCGAATTATTTTCATATTACTTAAGAAAATATATTGAAAAAAAATCAATTTATGTACTGTAACAATGTTTATATTATAACCATTATTGAAGAAAACTTATTAAGATTAAAAGAAACATTTTACAAATATTTCGACCCCACAAAAGACATTCATAAAAAATAATAATGCTTGAGTAATAAATTCATTCGTACAATACTACAATCAGATCGATATACACTATCATTGACAAATAATAAAAAATTATTTGAATCTCTTCAGATACAGAATTACAAACAATTTTTAAAAGCAACTAAAATCTAAGTATGTCAATTTGGGATAAAGATTCAAAATAAATATCCCAACTTGACGAAGAAGTTTTAAAAATACTCATTTCTTTGTCAACTACTTACTTATATGAAACAAGGTTTTCCATATGACTGCAATAAAAAATAAAATTAGAAATTGACTAAAAATTTCAATAATTATGAAAATTAGTTTAATAAATTCTATTGAACCAAGGATTGACGAAATCATTTCAGATCCACAATACCTGTACAATTTCTAGTGTTTTAATTAATGATTATCTATGCGTGTGTATAAAAAAATATATTTAGTGGTCGCTAAAAAATTGAATATCCAATTTGGAGGTCATCATGGTAAGAAGGTTGAGAATCACTAATTTAAATGATATAGAGAGTGGAATTTGATCCATTATCCCTTCGGCCTTCGTACTGGATAGTGCAATGTTATTATTTTAGATTTGTTAGCAAATTATTGCAAACGAATGATTCTAAGTTCAAGTTTAGTTTAATACAATTAATTGAGTAAGTATAGTAATTAATGTAAAATTATTAAATTAAATTTTATGGCAATTATAAACCAGTATATGATACTATACTATACCTTACGTCATTATAAAATGGAAAAGAAAAAAAAATAACATACTTACTTAAAAGAATTATAAAAAAATGTGATTATCAGTTTTTTTTTTTTTTGTTAGTATAATTAGAAAATCATATGATTAATCTAGGGATTAATTTTCAGTATTCCACACCAAAAATTACAAATTTTATTTTATAAAAACCAGATAATTATTAAATTGATCCAAGTGATCCATAAATGTTAGATGATTTTTGAAAATTGTATTATGTTAACCTTCTACAATGAATATTTATGCAAAGTTTAAATTTCTAGAATTATTATTTTCTAAAATCCAAATTCCAACCCGAGTATCATTTTAGGTGCACATACGGTTCAAATTATATTGAATTTACAATTCAGCACCCGTTTCAACAGTGGTTTTAGGCGTACCGGTTTTTAGCGGTTTTCATTAAAAATTTTTACATGGGGTGAACGCAGTTCAATATTGGTTCAATCTCAGTACTAGGACCGTTCAGAAGTTCAATAATAGATCATGCATAGCGAATGCTATGGTTCAAACATAGACCGCGGAACATCGTAAAGTTATTGAAAAAAAAATCTGACGACCCGCACAATTCGTCACAAATAATCCACAGGTGTGCTAGAACTGAACTAATGACTTACGATTATATACTAATGTAAATCTAATGCACTAACTGACCTACCCGCTACCTAAGATAGGTACCAAATTGAGTATAATATAATAATTTAAGGTTCGTAATATATATGACACCTCTATAAAGCGCAAATATATTTATATATATTATATTATTATATAATATATTATATATTATATCAATAATACTAAAAGTCATCTCACCCGTCTATTTCGCATTTTTCTAATATTATGATTGTTAATAAAACCCTAATATTATGTTTTTTTAGTCACTCTCTCGATAGGTACCCGATAATCTCTCCGAGAACGAGATATGTTTTTATGTGCCATTGTTTTTAATATACATTATTTTATTATTTCAATATTTAATTTTTGTGGTTTATTTTAAAATTATATTTCTCTTACGATCCTTCGGTGTTTTTTTTTTATAAAGAGTAAAAATTACATGTAGTGTAAAAGTGCATTTTATTATTTTGTGTTGCCGTACGCGTCCGTTCCAGAAACCGCCGTATACGACAGGTATTTTCACAGTTCAAGCATTGAACTTTGAACGGTCCATGCTCTCGATTAGTAAAAAACCACTCAAACAGATACTATGTTTACATGCATATCAGTTAATTCGGATTAACTCAATTATTCGCATTTAGATATCGTGGATTGAGGTGCATGTTTATATGCACAACTAAAAACCGAATTACCTTACCGAATTATACCGATAAATATAATAACAATAATGAATGAATGATAAATAATAGTTAACAGATAACAATAACAATATTATCTTGATACCAAAATTGTAATTTAGTTATAACAGTGTTTGCCGTTTATATGCATTTTATAATCTTATTATTTTCAATCCGCATTCCAAATGCGAATTAAGTAAACCGTTTTAGTTCAAATCGGTTTAACTTAAACCGAATTAACATCTGTTTATGTACACCCATCTCCAGGAGCTTACTAATGCGTATTGAATTAAATTAGTTTAAACTGTGCTTTTAAACATAGTAAAAGAATATGATTAATAGTTTTGAACTATTTATAAATGTGTACGGTTCATGCATTGAACTTAGCACTACTCAGATACCTTGAAAACGTGTAGAAAGAGTCATATACCTACTCGATTTTAATACAACGGGTCAAATTTTGGTTCAATTTAATTGCTCTTTTCATAAACAGATTTTGCTACTCAGGAAAAATCACGGTGTGTTCGTACAATTGTTAATTACTTAATGCTTAAAGAAAAACAACTTCTTTTACCTGCTCTAACCAATTAGATGAATATTTCTATTAAAAAAGGCCATTATTTAGTCATTATACCTACTCGAAAAAACTCTTCCTATCAGTCCACTCAATACGTATATCAATATCATTAAAAATATATACATATAAATATAAAGACAAAATTAATAATAGTTAACAAACCATTTTTATAAAGATAAATTCGTTGATTTTATATCAATAAATTCACCACTTCATACAGAATCTAAAATGTTTAAAAAAAAATTAAACATAAAGTAATTATTTTAATGCGTAGTAATTGCCATTTGGTGACTATGTATTTTTTTCATCAAGATTATATTATGATTTTATGATTAGATCACCATTTTGGCATAAGATCCCTCTCAAGTCCCATTTTAAATGAATAGATCGACCTTACCCCATGCATATAGGTAACCCGATCATTTTTTTTCAGGCATTGAACAGTAAAAAATATTTTACATAAATAAAAATGTAGTATATAATATATATATCTATATATAATTAAAAATAGGCATTGTAATAAAAAATATATATACACACTTATATATAATATACATTTTCAAATGTAATATTATTAATATATTAACAAGAATTAAGTAATAGTATATACTAATTATACTAATTAATAACTATAATTATTATAATTAAAATAATCTATTAGTAGGTACATTTGATTTTTTTATACTACATTATTTTTGTATGTCTGACATTATTACCTATTCTTTAAGTTTGATATTTAATATTATATAAGAGGATGTTGTACGCGTGAGTTTTAAGGAGTTATACAGGTATTTAGATAATTTTTCAGAAATTGTTATAAAAATAAAATACCCAATAATTTAAAAAGTATTAAAATATATTTTTAAAAAAATTGTAAAATAATCTTGTGTTAATATCGTTTTTTTCATTATCATATAGGTAATCACGATATTTATTAAAAAAAAAACATGTTTACGCATTTTATCAATTTAAGAATATTGTAGAAAGATGAAATAGAGAATAAAGAATACAATTATCTCATTCCCTACAAAGCCGATTTTTGATAGGTGCATTTTTTGAGTTTGATGAGTATTAAAAAATAATTTTTTGATATGTTTCAATAACTATAAATCATAAGCAAATGATTATATAAAAAAAAAGGCTACACTTGGTACTGGATAATGCTATTAGCTATAATTTGTTTTTATTTCGTATTTTAACATGTTTGTAAATTGATAAAGATGAAAAATGCTAATATAAGTTTTTCATTGAAAATGTATCAATATTTTTATTATGTACTTTTTGATAGTTACTTAATATTACATTAAAGTGTAAGAAAAACGTTTTTCGATTTTCATAGAAATATGGTAAAGGTATATTTGATTACATCTTCATAAATCATGATTATTGAGTTTTCATATATTTGATTTTCGCATCATTGTCTCACAATAATAGTTGACATTGTAATATTACGAGTAGGTATTATAATAACTAGCAAGAATTCCTGGCTTCGACTGTGGTTTTATATATTTAGCTTTTCAAATAATGGGCCCACTGAACAAATTCCGGTCCCGGCCCATGAGTTCCAAATTACAATAAAATAATTATATGCAAATAAAAAAAAATATATAAAAGTATAAAATATACTTTAATTTTTAATTTTTATTTCCAATTTTCACTCTATAATATAGGTACGTTATGAACAACAATATTAATATAATTTATATATTTTACAATACTACTTAAAAAATATTTGTCAAAGTATGTCTATTTTTAATTAACATATTATATATTTTATTATTCTTATATAATTGAAATTATGAGACATCCTAAAATATTACTCGGCTTTACCACCTTTGAATATACCTTGTAGCTAATATAATACTATTCGGATCTATATTTGTAAACGGTTATGGTTTTTGATTATAGCACTCAAGAAATAAATTATTTCTGTATCTATCTATCTATCTATTTATTCTATATAGATAAAAGTATTAAGTAATTAATTAATTAATTATACAAACAACATTTTTATTTTTATAACTACAATAGAGATTGTAAAAATATGAAATTCATCAAAAATTCCCATTACTAACTTTGCCACATAACCGGAATTTTATTTTCAATTTCCATGTCCATTATCACATATTAATATATGTTATAACAATATTATTAGAATAAATACAATTTCTAGGTGTATTTTTTATTACATTTTTTTACATTAAATCATAATTAATGAAACAAAAATATTAAATTTACAATTTAAACCGTTAACTTTAATTACGTAATCAAAACTTTACTTTACGTCTATAAACATAACTACAGAAAATTAAAAAAAAAAACAATACATACATTTGTATAATTAATACGTATAACCTATGGTAATATCAGAAAATAAACATGAAATTTTATTTTTTATTCACGGCATAATCGGGTTTTTTTTTTACTGATTAAACCTGTCCATGTGGACGGATTTTTTTTTTTAATATTACTAAACGGTTCGATGCTATACTATTGTCAAGAAAAATTTTTTGATTTGATTTTTGACCATTTTTCACTATTGTGTTAAACGAGATTTTAAATGTTTTTGACAACAAAATTTTCATTTTTTAAATCAATTATTTTTGAAAATTATTTTTCAGGATATTATTTTATTTTTTATTTTTATTTTATATATATAATAAACGCCAGACGGCTTTTTACATTATTAAGTGTAATGGAGAGAAAAAAAAACAATATATATATATCAAATACTTATGGTAAATTAAATAAGTGACAATATCAGAAACACACAGCGTTTTTTTTTTTTAGGGGAAATGTGAGGGTGCTTCATTAGCAATACGCATAAGACGGATTAATGGGGAGTTAGACTGGTAGTTTGAATTGGAAAAAGGAATGTGGAAGTTAGTACAGGAGCGAGTGAA
>JAIPRL010003973.1:0-42150 GCA_025469235.1 Pemphigus obesinymphae | reverse complement strand
AGCTTTTTTTTTTTTTTTTTTTTTTTTATCAATGTTCTAATTTTCTTGTCTAATTAATTAACGCTGCCACGTTACACACGCTAAAAGCTCTAATGTGAATCCCCCGTTACAAGTAAACTTTATGAGGCATTAAATAATAAGAGGACACTATATTTTTTTTTTTTGAAAAAATTAAGAAAAATTAAAATTTTTCAATGCACAATAAAAGTAGGTACCTACCTAAATTTATAAATTATATTTCAAAATTGAAGCGTATATACACCAAAACATTATTTACGACTACACCACTGCTTTATAGTAAATTTTACCTAATCGGTAGTATTTCGGAATTATTGTTTATGAAATAACTGACAAACTTAAAAACAACCCCACGTCTATATTTAAGACAAATAAATATTGTATTCGAGTTTTAAATCTAGATAGGGGTCTGAAAGATACATACTTTAAAACCAAAGATTATTTTTACTTTGAAACTCGAAATGCATATTGTGGAAACTAGAAATGGAGTATTATTTATAAACAATTTTGAATTATAAGAAGTTTTTTTAAACGGCGGCAACTGTGGTTTATATACCATGGAAGAGATATTTTACCCATGTTTGGTACTACCGCACAATGCTGGTCAAGTTAATGATTATTTTTAACTCGTTAAATTAATAGAAAAAAATAGTAAAAGTTTAAAGTTAACAGTTATTTATTTTCTTAGTAATTAATTTGAGTTAAAAAAACTTTTTATCTAAAGTAAAGTTAATTTTTTTTTCTTAGTAAAACTTTTCTTTTTAACTTTAAGCATTTAAAATTTTTTAAAAATTATTAACATAATATTATTAAATATACTTCAATGTATTTATAATATATAATATTGAAGCTAACAACAAATAGGTTCATAAAAATGTTTAATTAGTAGGTACATATTCTTTCTACAATCATGTGAAATCAAAATGTATTCATTCTTTCAAAATTAACTTAACTGAATTAGAATTTAGAGTAACTCATTATTTGAAAGCTAATACCAAAAATAAGTTAAGTTAATAAAAATCAAACATAAAAAGGTAAGTTAAAAGTTAAAAATAATTTAACTTTTAATTTATTGACTCGTTAATTCTCAGCATTGCAACTCCCCACATATTATAAAATTATAATAAAATATAAAATTAGCTGATATTGATAAGGAAATTAAATTTAATACAATATCTGGCAACACATTTTCTGTTTCAAACAACAATAAACAATAAATAAACAATTATAAAAATATATATCTTAAATTTAAATGATAATTTCAATGTTTCTAGTGGTTTCCAAGGTAATATCGACTTATTTTATTTCAAACAAATGTGTTTTTGATACCGTGTAGATAATCAATTTTTATAAAAGTAGCTTTTATTTTTATTTATTTATTATTTTATAGTTTGCAAGTTTTTTTTTTTTTTTTTTTGTGCAACTATGAGTGCAAATTTACGGAATATTATCGTGTCAACGTTTGTAGAACTCAATGATCATCGGTTAGAAACAATTGGTATAACTTGCAAAAATAATGATTTTTACCAAAAAAAAATTAATTAATTTTTGATATAGAATAATTAAATTAGACATATATTAGGATTAAAATTATATATATTAAAAAATATACAGTTATATGAATACCAGAGACAAAAATTATCTCAGAAGTTATAGCGTTAAGAATACTTATTCGCGTCAGTCGGTCTAAATAATAATATTTCGGTAAGATATTCCGTACTATCCATTAAATATACATTTATTTCATTAAATCATTATCAGCGGTAAGTTATATAGTCTGTATAATTTATAACCTGTACGAAAACAAACTCGACATACACTCGTATATACATAGAGCAGGTATAATGGTCGTTGAACTAAATTTGAATGTGTTTTAATCCAAAATGAACACTTTAACGGCACGATTTATAACGTTTATTTATTCACAAAATTTTATCGTTTCAATACGGTGGTAAAACGCATAATACAGGTAACCAGGCCGGTCGGTGCGAATAATTCAAGTCTTCGAAACTATCGAAACTATCGAAATGAAAGTTTTACGGTTTTCCGTAATTTTTCGGTTATTTTTAACGACGATAGACTGGAAAAAATTACTAGTGAAATGAAAAAAAAAAACGTCATCTGCGTATATTATTATACTACTGGCTAGACGCGCTTCATCCGGTAAAACAAAACGAATTATTATCGTAGACGTCGTAAAATCGCATCGCACCGAGTCTGAAATAATCGCGAATTGCAATCGTCGTCAATAACAATATTATGTCCTGCAGTATTACTACCTGCAGCTCTCGGGGCTGGCATACAAATTCGTGAATAATATAGTGTGTGCGGCTGACAGCAAAATCGCCGCTCGACACGTAATTCACCGGTGTAGCGTCGCGTATAATTATAATAAACAGCTGAGATAATCGAATGTCACAACGAATACAAACAGACGGTTGCGCCCCTAGAACTTAATATATGTACACAGATCGCCGACGGTACATCGCGGTATACGTGTTTAACGTGTTAAAAACGTTTCGTGTCTCGCTACGACAAACGGGAAATGTCCGTTTTCTATCGGAAATCACGTCAAGATTGTTTCGAATACAGAATTTTTTTTGGCGTTTATTGCTATGCGAGGACACGGTACGTCCGATAATAATCGTTACTCACGGAGATTACCCGGTTTGATAATTTATGGACAGAAAACGGTCGAGTGCATTTTTCGCGACACACGTGTTGGTCACACTGTGTAAAACTATTTATTTATTTATTTTTATCGTGATTCTCAACAATTTCTGTTTATAGAATTGCCTGGTTGTCGCAGCGAGAACCTCCTCAATTTGCATTTCAATATATCCAAAGACTATATATATAACAGCACACGGATCATATTATATTTAAACAGATTTGTAGTAGCTCTGTTCGTTTTGATAAATAGTGTAGTCGTAAAATATGGCTAAATGGTGTTTGTTTTAAAAAACTGTTATATCCAGTGTACACTTTTTCACACCGACCGCCGAGTAGGAGTCGTACCTGATTTTCGGTGTTGGCCGTTATCATATTTGTTATCAGTTAATGGTTGATTTAAGTGTCGAATAAATGTAAAATTACAACGGTTTTGTAACAACAATGTCGCGCGTAGTGTACAACCGTGCTTTCATCACAGAATAAAATAATTTTGTGCTTTCATCGTTTTTTTTTTTTTTTTTAAAGTTCAAGTAATTCGTGACTTATAATTCAATCATCGTTTTAATTTGATTTCAACAAGAATCACAAAACTCAATGATTATCGTATCCATTATTTTTCATTATTATAAAATTAGGCATATCAACTATGATCAATATTCTACTATACCAACAGAAATAATCGTCCGTTGATTAATCTACACCAAAACGTTTGTTTTGAAATACCACACTTGATCACACCTCTTACACTTGACCCAAACACTACACCAATTGTTGTACACGTTTTTTTTTTTTTTCAAAACGAACAAAGCTAGTATGTAGTAGGCAGGCGACGGGGTTAGAACAAACGATTCTCTAATAACGTCCCGTGTTTGGCGTAGTGTTTCTGGTAGACGTACAGCGATGACATTCCATACATATATACGTTTTGTTAAAACTTACAAGTGTACCGTAATTATATACTCAAATATTGTCGATTAAACGAGTATTTCTATTTATATGCAATTTACGGAGTAAAAGACGTATTTCCTCTCTGGTAACATTGACGTGGATAGAAAGACGATTTTATTACATTATCATAAAGATGAATACCTGCCGTGTATCGTATTTCATTTTATTCGATTATTGTTGTTTACCTTACTCGATCAACACTATTATATTAGACCAACAACGCGCGTATGCTGTTAAATTGCCTACACGAATCGCCGTGTTCAAAATTCAAGATCCACGTCCTTCATATTATTATAATGTAATAGACATAAAATATCTTATACAAATTCGAAGACCTTCCTGTTACCTTGATTTAAATATTCGAGATGGATGTCTGAAAATTAACAATAGCTATTGTTTCCCGAAAAATGGCCGCATCGAATCGGTTACTAGTTCTACAGCATTGTTTTACAATTCACTGTTTTCGACGATTTCGGTCGTATATAATTATGTAATAATATAGCGCAGCGTTAGAGTAAAAAGGTTCTATGTCAAATGTGCAATTTGTTCAGGAGAACGTTTTGAAGGTTTGAGTACCAATACATGTTCATCACGTCAACAAATCTTCCATAATATATATAAAAAATCAAGCAAGTGTTCTTTAACCATATAACATGTAAATATATTACCTACGTGCTTAAATAAATGCATTAAAAATAAAAACAAAAAAAATAAAAATAAAACCGTTCAGAGTCTAAAGGTTTATTATGCCTATATAAAGAACAGTTTTACTGTCAATGTATTTAAAATTTAATAGATAAAACATTTTTACTCTCTAAAAAATTTTATAATTTCGATCAGTAAGATAAACATATTAAAATAAAATATATAATGAAATATATGTACAATTTATTAAATCTTTTTTTTCCGTGAAGTCAAAAGATAGTAGGTACATACGACTAGTACAGACTAGTAATAGAGATTTTTTTTTATATTTGTAATACGATATAACAGATAATTACCGAAATTCTTAGGTTATTGTAGTGAACAAAAATAGAAAAATTAAGTTACAAATATCTCCTACAAATTATCTGAAAATTTAATTATGGAGTGTGTTATAGTGTAAAAACAATGACAATCATCAAAGAACTTATCACGTATTTTAATTTTCGAAATTTAATAAATACCAGTAATAACACGGTTGTTTACAATCAATATGGTATTAACCGGAATCGATTGCGTAATGAATGCCATGACGACGAATTGTACGCTCTTAGAGACGGAAACGAAAATTAAATTTACTCGGGCCGCTTTTGTCAAGACCGCGATATTATCACCGTTAATTAATCAAACGCCTTACGTTTATAATATGTTGATTATGTTGTATTTTCCGCATATTTTTCGAGAAACCCTATGGCTCCTGTTCCTATTACTGTATCTTCTGTGGCTGATTTTATTGTTACAATACGAAATACTGAACGAAAAAACGAAAGGACTATGATTATTATGTTTTGGCACTTCAAGGATTATGGCCTTGCTAAGATAACCATAGAAAAATGATGAAATGAACAGTCAAAAATTTAAAGTAATCAAATGGCATAAAAAAAAAAAAAATACAATACAATATAAAAGATTTCGAAGAATAACCACAAAATATTATTATCGTTTAAGAAACACAAATTATATTCCATACATGGCTATTTCACGGGCTTCCCGATTCAATATGAAATATGAATCCTTCTTATTTTCGACAAATTTGCTCGCATTCTGTTAAGTATAAATTTAAAAAAATCGATTTTTACTACACATCTATACATTATTCTATATAACTGCACATATCATTGTGTTTACAATATCCACTTATTGTGGATATAATATGAAATAACACATTATTAGACTAAGTAGACGAGAATACCGAAAGAAATAGCCTTTAAAGGTATTTGGCGCATTCGGTTTGAACATATAATACCTTATAAGAGATAAAAGTCACGTTTTATCCTTTATTTTTTTAGAGATCCAATTTCATATGGAACAAAGACGTTCACAAGAATTATTCCTCAATATATCATTACATTTGCCACGTAAAAACCCTTTCTAACGCGTAATTACATGTAATAACATGTAACGTAATTACAGATTATTATATTATAAAACTAGATAGATAGTAGGTATACTCAAAGGTAGAATAAAATTGTTTTCAAAAACGTGATCTGATTAGCTCATATATATTATATATATATGTGTAGGTGTAAATTATAAACTGTAGGAAAACCACCACAATATAAAAAAAGATTTTTTGTATAAACATATTACGTTTACATCATAATAACTAGATAGAAATATTTCTAAACTATTGAATATACTAAAGAATTAGTAAAACATTACAAGAGATTTATGACTTATCAACACTATGAATATTATTGTTATTGTTTACATTATTAAATTGTTGTTACTGTTGTATTATGAATAATATTACATATATAATATAGTTTTATATTATATTTGTAATATATAATCGGCTGTTATATTATTTATTATTTAGGATGAAGAAACGGTATAACTAAAGAGCACTGCAGAATTAACCTAATAGCCGAGCAGTATATAACATTTCAGGATTTTGGGTATTTCAATTGAATTATGGATAAGATTTAAATTCGAAAAATAGACCATCGAATAAATTATATTTTAAAAATGTGTACTCGTCTTCTTGTCTATCCTTGTGACATAAACTTGATGAAGAAAACGTTTTGGTGAAATGATAATTTTGGGTCAAAAAAAAAAACAGTAAAATGTTGAATCACTGGACAATTTCAAATTTAAGTATAACACATTTATTTGATAACTAAAATAATTACACTAAAAAAAGTAGTATTAAAAAGAGCAAATTTGAATTATTACTAGTTTTCAAATCTATTATTTGTTACGCCGAAAATTTATCAACACTATACTATAAAATTATTTTATTCTATCGACAGTTAATTATACATAAAGAGCAATGATGTGTTGTTTACAATTACTTTACTTTGTATGACCATAATTATATGTTATGATGAATTGCAAATAGGAAATTATTAATTAAATGAAAATGTTTGTCAGCTTTATATTAATATGAATTATGTTGATTTAATCAGTATTTTAAAAATATTACTAAGGTTTATTTTAGTCCAAACACTAAAGAATATCTAAATTTTGATTTTTTAAACTTTTTTATATCTCAATTGAATTCGATATATTTAAATTTAATGACTCAAATGTCGAGGGAATCTTTAAACCGTTTGCAAAGAGGAGATTTTTTCATAATATTCATGTCATATATATAATTAATTACATTGTATTATATTAATCAACATAAATAATATAATGATAAGAAATCAAACAAAATTTAATTACATGATTTTCTATCCCTCTTAAGCTAAAAGCTTGTGTTAGAGATAAAGAGTAATAGATTAAAAAATTAAAAATTAATACTTAAACAAGATAAATTTGAGAACAGAAAAATAATAGGAACTTAAATGAAAACTAAAAATAAAATTCACGAGACTAAAAAGATAACAATAACAATAAAAATTAGGCTAATTCTGTAAACAACCAGTGATATATTATTTTTTTAACATTAAATATTAAATAGTAAATACTTTTTTATATTGAAAACTATAGTCCCCCCCCATACTAACATGCAGTATTGAAAAATTGCTTGATACAACAAGAAATAAATAATCCGCATTATTTGTTTGGGTAATGAACCTTTAAGCTTATGGAATACAAAAATTATTGTGCGTGAAGATTCCAACGCAGATTATTATCAAATATGATACCTAAATAATGAGTACTTGTAACTTAGTTGATGTCTATACATTTATTTAAGTAACTGCAGTTTTTACCATCAATACAGCTATGTAATAGGTTTTAATTATTTATTTATTAATTAAGTAATTGGTTTAAGATTTGAAGAACGTTTATGGATTGAAAGAAACATAAACATAGTTTTCTCTTCATTAAGACTTCTGTAACTTCCTATCACAAAGGCATTTATAAACTTTGTTTAGTCCAACAGTGGGCTTTATGGTAAATCCCTTTCCATGTCTTGTCGGTGATAAGTAGGTAAATTTCGTCCTTAATTAATGTTACATATCTATAAATAAAAAATAAAGTTCATTCTAATAAATTGTCGATGGCTCATCATATTTGCAGAAAGTAGATATTTTTACGATTGTGTGATTTTATATGACAAGAAGCAATAGGCATAATATTAAATTTTATAAATTCGACTGAAGATTATCAGGAAAAAATTCAAGATATTATTGATATTTTATTTTATTATTTTAATTTTTATATATTTAAAAATTTTGAAAGTAACGTCATTGTAACTAGTTACTTTTGAATTTAAATTTAAGTATTGTAACGCTATTATTTTTGTATTTAAGTAACAAAAAAGTAATCTAGTTACCTCTTAATTTTGTAACTAGCAAAGTAATTTAGTTACTATTAAGTAATTTACCCAACACTGCTTATAGGCAATTGTTAAAAATATAGACATTATTAACATAATTATATTAGGTTTATATGCAGACACTATTTTGAAAAAATCGTTGTTTACGGCCGTTATTTTATAATTATTATGAATTATTTATAATTGTGTTATTTTCGATCGCAACAAAGCTTAGTTTATCATAGGATTTATTTTCTAAATAATTTTAATAATCTAACATATATTCCAGGATCGGAAAGCAAAGACCGAAAATGTGGATGATGAATAGTCATAAATATTATAAAGGTTTGTCGAAAGTCTATTTGAGTTGTAATTAACTGTTTTAAAAAGTTAGAAGCGGCTAAAAACCAGTATCCGGTTATGAGAAATAGAAAATGGTTTTAAACCTAGAAGCGGTTACCTTAAAAATTAGGAAGCAGTTTTTAACCGAGAAGCGTTAACCACTTATTTTTTTTTTAAATATTCAAAGAACCGTTTTATCGGTATATATGTTTATAAAAACACTACACGGTTGCCGGTTCTCAAAATTTTTCGGCTACTAACGGAGCCCTTTTACCGTTATTTTTGGAAGCGGTTTTTTGAATTAATTAGTTTTAAATATACGTTTATTATGATTTTATCACATAAAGCTTGACAGTTGAACTAACCTAAAAACAGATATAATTAGACGGGCCACTCGAAGCCTAAATAACGCTTGATGGCCATATTATTATCCAATAAAAATACTCATCAATGTTAACAGTTGTTTTTAGATTTGAAATTTGTATATTTATAATATAATAATATTTTAACTAAAAATATAGAAAAATGTTATTCTTTATCTTGAGCTCCCGGTATAACAATTAATATCAGTTTTCGTGGTGCACTTATAACTAGAAATCTCTCATAAGCCTGTTAATAGTGGCCGCCAGCCGTAGAATAATAAAATATTTTCCTACAATCTACGGTAGTATAATGTGCACGGAAGAAGAATAAATACAGTTACTTTTTTATTGGATAGTTTATGCAAACATTACCTTACAAACTCGATAAAGATATTTATCTACTTGTTTGCAAATCTAATTTACTCACTTCATCATATTAAACTGTTTTATCGGTCGTTAATGCATGATCCAGGGTTATAGCTCTATTTATTTTTAATCTTTACTACGACTCCGTAAAGAAGTGGCCGTTATTTATTCGGGGTTTATTTTGAAAATCCATAATAATTATTCATTTTTATTAAATACTTATATTAAATATTTTATTAAATACTTACCCAATCTAATATAAAAACTAAATTAATGATATATATAACCTTAGATTAACAGATTACTTACAAGCTCAAATGCTCTTCTATACGACGATTTCATTCAAAATCCAAATAAACCTGCAACTCGTGTACTCGTGTAGGTAATTAAATGTTTTAAAAAACCCAAAACTCGAAAAAATCAAACCATCTAAATTGATATGACCTAAAATCGAACTATATGTATATAATAGTGTAACTCTTTATGTCAATATAAGTACAAATAAGTTAAATTTAAATTAATTAATTACCTATTTTGGTAACTTAAAATAACTAAATATTTATTGCAAAAATTAAAATAAAATAACTTATATAATTATAACATTGATTACATTTTGAAAAATTAACATATTAATTAAACTTTGTAATTTATATGTACAATTTATATGAAACAAAAAAACATTAGACAACAATATATTATGTTTTATAGGAAATTATAATATTACGTCAAACGTAAAGGAAAATCTAGTCTGTATCGAAATATGTCTCTAGAAAGTTATTATATTGATAATGATAATATAATATAGATTATATTGTCATCCTCATAATATAAATTATTATATATGGTTAAGTAGGTACTTTTTACTTGTAACGTATACTTACATAGTATTAAGACTAATAAAAAAAAAAAAAAAATTTGCAATGCGCACAAAAAAAAAGTCTTCATTTTAATTATTATTTTTTGAAATTTAAAATGTTCATAAATTAGATAATGTTAAATTTAGGATTTCCAAAAGAAGTTGGTGTATTACAAACTCATACTTACGTTATCATTAATATCGTTTTTTTTATAATTGTTTACATACTGTTTTTACGAACAACATATATATATATATATATATATATATATAAGTATTCCGTTTTATAAACAGTTAATTATTTTTTAGTATTTATAGTTTAGAATAAATGGGTAAGGTATATGGAGACTAAAAAAAAAAAAACAGTTCCCTATTGCACCTACGCACAATATTTTTAATGCTAACTTTAAAAATTAAAACGCTAACAAATTATGCAAACTGTTTATTATTCGATATAGCTCTATCAAAACCTTTAGAAAGTATATCATGGAGATGAAATGAAATACGTTTTATTTAAATACAAAGGTTATAATTATTTTAAACTATATTTTAAATTGGTAACATTATTTTTCCCGAAAAAAACGAGTTGCTTTAACTTAGATAAACGTTTAAAAAAACATATCCGTAGAACTACGTTTATATAGTTAATAATAATTTGATATATTTTTTTTTTTTTTTTTTTTTTTTGAGAGAATTATAACTTCGTCTGCAGTATTCTCGAGGTAATATATATTATACTGAAAATAAATTAACTAAAATCAAAACGAGAAAGTTGCTATATAGAAATAATTTAATAACTGTGAGTCTGTGAGTATGACAAGTATAATTTAATAACACGTAAGTTATTGTATTTTATAGTATAGGTATACTATATTTATATATATACGTTTGTATAAAATTACATTTGAAACGAAAAAGCATATTGTGTGGAGAGGAGAGGGTTTTTCAAGACATTTTGTTGTATCATTGTTTAAGAAACACAATATTTTACTCATATACTTGTACGTGTATGTACAGTGGGAACTAAGAAGTGTGACTTATATCGATATAATTTTGTAAGAACCCGCAGTTTTAAGTATGAATTTCATTATTATTGAACAGTAATTTTTTTATTCGAATAATATATTCCATAATTTAGAAAACTTTATAAAATATTAATTGTTGTAAATTTTTGGTTTACAAAACGATATTTAAAGAATCATCGTTCTGGTTCTTTAAAATAAATTGTATGATGGGTTCTAATTCGACTATTGGTCAAAATAATTTTTTTAATAATACCTATTTAAACTTCCCACGAAATATTAACATTAAGCGTTTAATAATTATATGATAAAAAATAGAGTGGATATGATGGTTGAAAATTCCTATAGAGGTTCTTCAAATCAACGAAACACGATTGAGCATAATTTTGTACGTAATAATGCTTTAAGGAGTACAAGAGGAAATCAGTATGCTTAGAGCATAAAAATTACTGCGATGTTGCCGAATTTCGTATTTTTACATTCATATTTTTCTGTTTATGTGCCATTTCGCAACAAATTTTATGATATTTTCGAAGTAAACGGTCCGACTAAGCGAAGCAAGCAAGTTAAAAATTAAAGTCACTATAGGAAATGCGCTAAATGCGCGTACACCTTAAAAAAAAAAGACATTTTTCCCTTACGGATTAAAAAACTATTAATAAAATTGAAAAATTACATCTATAAAGTATGTACCAATTAGAATACAATTTTCTACCGGAAACCGGATTCGCTTGTTTAGATCAGAGCACTCAAAAAAAAATAAACATCATTGTAAAACCTCTAGCTCCGCTCAGAATCTAAAATTAAACAATCGAATGTGATAACGTCACTTAATTTATTCCATGCTAAATCGTGTTGCAATTCTTCAAATTACTAAAATTGTAGATTCCTCTACTTCAATTTTAGTATAATAACTGATTCCAAAACAAGTTTTGGAAGTATAATTTCGTTCCCACCTCTGAGTTATTCTTGTTTTATATGTTTAAATTTATTTAACCAAAAATATATATTTTCATTTTAAAACTATACACAGACCATAACATAATATTTAATTTAGATTCTAAGCGTATTATAGCGAGGAAGCTATCTTACAATGATATATATTTTTAACGTTGTTTTTTCCGTGATAAAATTTTCAACCAGAAATATATTGGAAATATATTATATATCAATAAATAAATAAATATAAATGAAAATTAATATCAAAATATGTGCAAATTTAATTATGAGAAAAAAGTATACCAAATATGACATGAACACATATAACCTACTTATAATAATGCATGTTCATTTGACGTAAATGTATAAGTACATATAAAAAACCTAAATAAATAAATCGAAAAAAAAACATTGTTTCAATACAATCGAAAATAAAAAAAATCTAAATGTGTTTACCGTGAATTTTGTTTATTTTTAAAGGTCTAAAAAATCTCATTACTCATTTAACGTATTCCGTTTATATATTTTTTTCACGTGATTGTACGTAATAATGTTACGCCGCACAGTATAATAATACGTATTTTTACCTACCTAACTTTATTTATTTTTTTTTACACGTTTATTATAATATTATAATAATATATATTGTAAATATGCATGGCACGGAATAAAAGAAAAAGATTAACCGTATAAATATTTTGACGTTTTAACGATTTCGCCTCGAGCATTTATAATGTACATATATATACTGTTCAAATACCTACTCGTAGTCATTCGGCATAATATACCTAATATATATAATAATATATATATGAATATATAATAGTTTATAAAAACCTAGTATATAACGTGTGTAAAATATAAACAAAAGTCAAACGATAAAAGAAAATAATTTACGTGGTGACTTTTTAACCTATTGTTTGAAAGACTATTTATATTTTAGAAGATTTTAGTTTTAAAAAACTTTTAACGTTACTATACTTACTTATAAGTATTTTATAGTAGCCATACAGTTTTCACCCTTTCCCGAGTACCTACTCTAATTAACTGTGAACTTACGGTTTTAAACGGTATTTTTAATTTCAGAAACGCGTTTTGAGATATTTTTAAAATTAATTTTAGTGTTTAAACTGTGTGGCTCAGTAAATGCCTGTCTAGCTTATAAACACTAAAAGTTAGATGTTCGTATGAAATAAAGCATGTATTATTTTTTAATACCAGTAACTTTTTAGAGGTATTGTAATCTAATTATATTGAACGCTGTACAACGTCGGATAACCGAATTACCCGTAAATCTGTCATGTGTCAATTTTCACACGACATATCTTATGTATGTAATTGAATTTATCACAGGGTATATTGGCCGATTGTATTGATCATTATTGTTTGATGAATAAGTGTATACTTACTGATAGATTGCGGTCTTGAAAAATAGCTTTTTCCCTTTCATAAACACTTAGTTTTAGGTGATTATACAGTTTAATAAAACATAACCAACTATAAACGGTAAAATTAATTTTGAACATATGACCGATTACATTTCTGTAATTAAAAATGGAGGGTTGCCGTTTAGAAATCAAATGTATGTATACATAATATGTAGTTTATTAGGTTAAATTGTGACGGACGACTGTAGATAACAATACACTATAAATGTATTCATAAATACAGTAGTGCCTATTCAAAGTTTCTAAAAACAAAATTTTCCGTTTTAAAAATACTTTCCCAAATAACGGTAACGTTCTATTTTAAAAGAACGTGCACTTACCGAGTAGTTTCAGTACACTTAGGTTTTGCAATTGCAATTACAATTATTACAATTATTATTATTATTATCTTCTTAGCTTTACCTATAAGATTATTTTGTCGTGCACACCGCGCACTATCGAATACAATAATAATAATATCGTGTACCTATCATGTATGTCGCGTGATAAAAACCCATTACTGATTGGATTTCGAACATTGTGCGTGTACCTGTTTATTTCTGTCACGTAGTTTATAGGTTAGGTAATATTATTATGCACAATACTATACGTGCGTTGTTCACATAGTGTGTGTGTGTGTGTGTGTGTGTGTGTGTGTGTGTGTGTGTGTGTGTGTGTGTGTGTGTGTGTTTTGGTTTAATTGTAAATTGTGTTAATAATATGTGAGTAATTGTTAATGATATACAGCTGTTATGAAAGTTAAGTCCGTTACGATTTCGTCGGCGAAAATTAATTTATTTTCACTTCCCACCGATAATAATAAACTGAATAAAAATACAATACGCACCAAAGAGATAAACATAATAATAATAATAATTGGCGTAAGGATTTAATTAGAACAAAATCAGTCTAACCAGCTGGTATAAAAAAAAAAAAAGAATATTCGTAAGCTTCTTTTTCCTTTTTTCTCCTAGAATTACAAATCCAGCATAGTTTTCGCCGACGAGCAATGTTGTGACTACCTTCACTATGACTTCTTTCGGTTTTGATCCGTTTCCTTTCATTCTTGCACTTATAAGATTTTACAGTCTGCTTCTATCACTTCCATCAACTTTGTCCATGGTCTGCCTCATGACTTCTCCCTTCTGGTTTCCAATTCATCACTACCTCAAATAGTTTCATCTTCGTTTCATTTCATTACACGTTCCAACTATTCTGTTCTTTGGTTCTTTGGTTTTTTATACATCTTATAACTGTCGCTGTTCCCATTTCTTCCCAGTGGCGTATTTACGGGGAAGGGGCCGATTAAAGGGGGCAATCGTCCCCAACCTCCTCTTCGATGATTTATTTTTTTAAATGCCATTTTGATTATTAAAAAAAAAAAATTTACTGTAAAACCACAGTCATGAGTAATGGTTAGAAATGGTCAGTCAATGGTTAGAATCTCTTATTTTAGCATCAGTGGAAAAACCATACTTAATATTTTAAGTTTAGAAGAATTGAAAGAGAAATTTGCTTCCCAAAATAGAACAATAAATTTAGA
Organism: Pemphigus obesinymphae; assembly: GCA_025469235.1. Taxonomy (NCBI): domain Eukaryota; kingdom Metazoa; phylum Arthropoda; class Insecta; order Hemiptera; family Aphididae; genus Pemphigus; species Pemphigus obesinymphae. The sequence continues at coordinate 27,246 of JAIPRL010003973.1, read as the reverse complement.
ATAGTAAGTTAAAAATCAAATTTGTTTAAGAATTAATAAATTAATGAAAATATATTAAAATAAATAGTGACTAAAGAAATAAAGTACTTTTTGGTTATTTCATAATATTCCAATTATTTTAAATATTATTGCTAGTAATTGTTACCCTAAAGATTAAAGAGAAAAATGCTTAATCTTTAATTCTTAGGTCTTTAATACCTATTATGTATCAGCTTACAATGAATACATTTTATTATATAATCTTATTATTTATATAGGTTTATGTTGTTAGTCATGAAGTATTATTTATTATAATTAGAAACATAAATGCATACTTTTTAATGTCTATATTACATTAAATATTTTTGTAAATTTTTATTGAGATAGCAAGTAAATGAGTAAACTACACTACATTTTATTAGAAAATTTTTGATGCATCACAAGAAAATGTTTTCAATTTTAAAACATTTATTAATCATTGGCCTCTCCCTCAATCCTAAAATGCTGACTACGCTACTGTTTCTTCGTGTAATCCATTATTGAACTATATTTTCTATTCCCCCGTTTATAGTATCAATAGCTAATGTATATGTCATTCTTCACATCATATTCTGTTTAAAATGGTGGTCAATCTTCTTTTTATTACACTTGTTATTGTCAATACTTCACATACATATTATAGGTACGTGCGTGTAGGTCATTATATATCATAATAATCTAATTATTGCTATATATAGCTTTAACTTCATTTTTTTTTTTTTTTTTTTTTTTTTTTGAGAAGGCATTCGATTTGAAAAATGTTCATAGTGCAAATGAGGATCTATCTACCTACTCATCTCTATCTCTCGTGACCAAACAATCTGAGTATTACACGCCTATAAATATTGAAATTCTTCATGTTTTTCAAACTTCCATGTCATCGTGAAATATCCAACTATTTAGAAGTTTCGACATTGGGGTTTTCAACGGTAATTATTAACTACATTTTCTGCAACTAAACCATCCCCAATGCCTAGAAATCGTAATTGATTTTGGTGAACTACAGTCCTTCTCGCTTCGTTTCGCATCATTTTTATTACATTTTACAGTGTTATATTAAATGGATACCCGTCACAGGTATAGCGCATCTCCCTGATTAAGGCACGTCTTCACCGTAAACATCTCGGATAACGTAATATTCGTATATGATCCTTTGAATTTGATCATACTATAGAATTAAACATTTTAATTCGGTACAATGCATATGTTAAATAAAATATGTTATGTAATAATTGAAATAATTGTCATGCCTAAATAGTGAATGTATTCAATATATAAACATTCGTCGTTTGTCGTGTCGAAATGTTGAAAATCGCATTACTACAATTGCTCTGAAATCCCAAATGATCGGTTAAAATGTAATGTCTAATATACATACCTATAGAGTATTGATAGTTGCATAATTACCTCGAAAACAATTTCTCCGGTATAATCGAATTCCAATCGTTTGCGAATTAGTTGTCATTGCACATGATAATATACAACACACTAAATTTTATTTAATACAATTATTATAACTTATACGAGCATATAGATAACATTATCATCAATATTCTAAAGTTTTTTTTATTAAATATAATTTTGTTACTGATAATAATATTGGTTTTTTATGTACCTGATAAATATTTGTTGTTTAATTTAATGGTATATTATAACATTGATGTTACTTTATCTATATACGGTGTGAAATAAATCATAGTCTCGCAAGTTCAACATAACATATTATGTAAAACGTGTAAAGTGATTTTTTTTTTTTCGATTATATTTAGCAACGTTTTTTTTTTGTATTGCTAGTTGTAATGAGCACTTCTTCTCGTAGAATTTTTGGGTACAGACATGAAAAAAATGTAAATAAAAATAAAAGAACACAAAATCTAAAATTATTAATCATTATATTATTTTACGTTTAAAAATATTTTTAAATTACTATTTTTGTTATTATAAAAAATTGTATATTTAATAATTATTATGACTAATCAATAGTCATATTACATATTTTTTAACAAAAAACCAATTATATTCGTATTGTTTATAGTTTATACTACATAATACGAGATGTAACAGATTTTTGAAAAATTAAACGACATTTGTTCTATTTAATATTATTATAATTTTTATATGTTTACAGCTATAATATCTCAAATTTAACTAAAACTATTAGAATATTAAAAAATACATTGTTTTAAAAGACAGAAGAATAGTAAAAAATAAAAACATTGCTCATTGGTAGAAGTCTTGAACTTAAAATCAGTGAAAAAATTAATAAATAAAAAAGATTTGAAGTGTAGTGGAACTCGGTGTGTAATAAAACAAAGGTATTTATTTCATAATTTTTACTGGATTTATTCTGACCAAAAAATTGTTTCCAGAAAAAAAACATTATTGTAAAACCGCAGATAACATGCATAATATGCATGCATTAATTTATTTTATTTTATTTTATTTTATTTTAATTATTTACATATTGATTACATATAAGTTTGTGAAATTGTGATTTTTTTTTTTTCTTATTTGGTGTATTAATAATGATTCAATATATATTCAAATCTTATTTATATTTCATTTTAATAGAAAATAATATATTGTATAGGTATCTACCGTAATATTTACCATCTCACAGGGGAAACTGAGTCGGAATCGGATATTAAAATTTGTAAATAAATAACTGAACCCGAATGAAAAAGAAAATTATCGCTAAAATTACTCTGCATATCAAATGTCCATAATGAGTATTTTGATTATTTTTTAAAATAATTTCAATAACATTTTAACGTTTCAGTACAAATTTTAATTAATTTTTAACATCTTAGTGCAAGAATTTCATAAATATTGAAAAAAATTAACAACTTTAAAATATTGAATAGGTAGTTAAATAGTTTATGTATTATCGAAATATAATACTATTACATGTGTACATGTGTAGCTTATGTATAGTTGAATTATTATTATTTAAATATACCTATTATTAATTTTCTTCTCTGTATTTACTACATTTGTATTTTACATAAAAATACAAATGATAATACTCGCATAAAACTTATTTTCTACTTACATTTTGAAAAATGTGTATTTCTCGTTTAGATTTGTATAAATAATATATAAGCGCCCAAGCCGATTACTTCGCGTTTATATTTCGACGAATGCGATGTTATAACAGTTAATAATAATAAAAATATTATATAACATTATACAAGTATAACGAGCTGAGGAGAAATGATAATATTATTATAATGATAATAGGGAGGAGGGACTTTGTGGATATTTTTGGCATATCGTGAAAATGTTATTAATGAGGACGCATATTATACTATAACAAAATGAAAAGACTCCGTTGTAGAATGAAACGAAAAAAAACTAACCATATATAACTACTACTATTTGAAAGATTAATAAGTAGGACAAAATTCAAAAAATATGTATGTATTCAATATGTATATATATAATATATAAATTACTAGATAGTAATAGTTAAGTCAATACTATATTGGTGTTGGCAAAATCGTAAAGTACTTTTGAAATATTAATGGATGGTGTTCGTATGGAGTGAATGACGGTTGAAAACGGTCAGGTAAAATTCAGGGCTATTACAAGTCGATAACAACAAAACATATCGTTTAAGTGCCAAACCTATAAATAACGTGAGAAAATCGTTTCTGTCATTTTTCCGAAACATATTCCATCCGAAGAAAACCGCGTGTTCTTCCAATAAATTACAAGCTTTAATAACGAGGGTGATGGTTTTTTAAGGACCAATTATAGAAGTCCATTTCATATTTTCAAATTATCATTCTGGTAATTTTAAAGATATTATTTAAGATGTACATACCTATTCAATAAACATAAGAAAATTGTACGCTATTTAATAATAACTAATGGATTTTGAGACCATATAATGGGTCTAAAATGTACAATCGGTGACTAGTTTTCGGATTTTCGTAAAAATTTCAGACTTAATAATCAAATAAGGCATACATTTTCTAAAATAAATTTAATAATAATTTCAAAATATCGAATAGTTTCAAAAGGATTAAGAAAATTTCAAAATTATTCTAATATTGCCATTATATATACTTCGGTATCTATATACCTATTACACATTTATAGTAATACTACAGTATTTATCTTTAAAACCCTGCACTGACAAATTCAAAAACTATTACACGACCCATTACCCATACCTGTGTCTTATTTTGATGAACAAATGAATACGTAATATCGGTTATATGTTGGTTAAATTAAGGAGAATACCCGGAGGGACGGCAACCTTACCTTATATATTTTTAAGAATCTTTCAGCGTGGATACCGATTTTTTAATATTTCTAAATGGAAAATTGAGAAACGAGACTCTTTTTTTAATTGCATATTTAAATGGTTTTCAAAGAATAAGGACGTATAAACAAATTCCCTGGAAAATGCCGTTCTTTGGGGACTCGCTAATAGCGTGACGTACAAATCACGTACGTACAACTTGCGGGCAACATAAAACCATGGTTATGTTAAGAAGATAAATATTTAAAAAAATAAAATGTTCTGAATATTTTAATTTTTTGTGTCTAGTCATATTGTTGATCATTATAGAACGAAATTTATATTCAATGTAGACCAACTTATCATGTTCAAAAAACTATCGAAATCTAAATTTCATGCATGTGGTATTAAGTTTTTAGTTTAGGATATCCTCAGGCAGTCTCCCTCTCTTTTATATCAAATTGCATGTTAAATAATTATTATGAGTAGTTCTCATATTGTAAATACAAAAAAGTGATGAACAACAATATTGATATTTTGATACGATATTGATATATGATTTTTTTATATATATCTTGTTGATTTATTGCAGTTACAATTTATAAATACGCTTGATGGTTATTGACCAACGATAAGGTTGTGCGCACACAATCTGGGAAAAATCTGTCGGCATTAATGTTTTATATTTATATTAATAATAATGTCGATTGATTTTATTGGAATACTATTATGGAAAACTGCAAAAACAGTGATACAGGCAATCATAATAAATTGTCATAGGTAAATTTAGGCCAATAAATTATCACAGTTTTATTTAGTATGTAATTAATTTAATAATTTCAATACAATATCGCCAAAATTTGAATGATATCACAATAGGTATCTGAAATTATGTTGTTGCCCATTACTAAAACAAATCGTACCTACATATAATTTTTAATTTTTAAAAAGGAAGAACTGTTATCTCGAAAACTACGACTGACGAGTGTTAAGAATTTAAAACTCATTCATATATGAACATATTTAAGTGCTAAACTTCTATTTTTCTTAAATAAAATGCATTATTGTATCAATAAATAAACTTTTGTTGTGTAAGTATATTTTTTCTTCAATCCACTCCCATTATATTTCACTCTGCTCAATCCTCTGTCATATTATTTATTCAATTCAAGTATTGCAATTATTAATACACCTAAACGAGCAGTGGTGGATCCAGCAGGGAGAGCATAGGTGACGTATCTCCCCCTCCCAATCTAATTTTTTTATATTGTATTTAACTTTACTTTATATGATTTATTATATAAATTTATTATGTACAACATGGAATAATTTTAACATGTTATAAAATTTCAGGTATTTGCCGCCTCCTCCCCAATGTAAGCTCTGGATCCGTCACTGAGAACCGGTCTATAATATATACTTGTTATACACGCCATCAGTGTTTATAGTAGGTGTAGATTTTTGGAAATTACACGGAGTGCTTAAAAATAGAGAATAAAAATCGGGAGCTCACACGTATAATTAAAATAATACTTTGTACAACACTTATTCGCGTTTTAGCTTTACATATTTTTTAACGGTTTTTATCGTAAATTATTTCCAAAATCATTATAAAAACATTTTTCTAAAAACCAATCAAAAAATATGTTTATTATGTAGATACACATAGCAGATTATTGAGTTTGAAAAAAGTTTAAAATAGTTAGTCTCATTTATGATAAAAAAAAAAAAAAAAAATACGTTCTAGATGGTATTATTCTTATTTTTTTTACTTTTACAAAATTATTGAATGTTTATTAAATATATTAATAAATAAATTGATCATTGAAATTATATATTATTAAAATAATATTATATAATATAGTGAGGTTATATAAATTAAATTTTTTTTATAGTCAACAACTTATTATGTCTACCAAGGCCACAATAAACTATTTTTTAATAATGTTATAATATAATTTTTAATACTGCTATATATTTATTGAATATGATATATTTCTTATATAGTCCTGTTTTTTAAAAAGCCGTATGGTGTTAATTCATATAAATAATTTTTTATTTTTAATAGTAATAGTTTTATGAGTACCAAGCTTCAATAAAAATCGTTTTATTAAACAAATAATTTTTTTTTTTAATTCGAATTCAATACATTCACCATCAATATCCTATCCGACAAATAAATAGCTTATATCTCCATAAATATATGATCATAAAATATTTTTCAATGTACATTCCACATGTTTAAGATATTAATAAGTTTTTATTATATTTTGCAGTAGATATTAATATGAAACTATTTATCTAACTCGGAAGTGGTTAATGATAAAATGTATGGAATAAAATTACAATTTAGAAAATATTTTCTATATCTATTATCCCAATTGTATATTATAACCTTCTATCTTCTGTATAAGGAGTGAAAATGTATAGTACATAAAATATTTAATAAGTATATTTATATGATACACATGCAAAATTTTAGTTTTTGAAGTAATAAATTATAATATAATAAGTATGGGATATTATGATTATTACCCATAAGTACAACTTTTTTATAAGTTATAGATTTTTTATATTTCATAAAATTTCAGAACCCTAAATATGACTAACAGTCGTTAAAAAGGTTATAAAAAGTTACTGAACAAAAACTACATCAAATATATATGTGGAATAATTACAAACTCGTTCATTCGTAATTGTATATTTATAGGAACCGTTCTTTTGTGATAGCAATTAATTAGTTATCAGTGACTGAGAGGTATGAGGGTAGCTATCAGAAAATGGAACCTATAAACATTTTTCATTTCATTTCGATTTTAATATGGTTCTGGGATTAATATGGTTCTGGATCTGTTAAAAAAAAAAGATCTATAAATATGTTCTAAAATTTCACTACATCTCCTTCTTCTCATTCATCTTCTTTCTCTACTAGGGGAGTCAGCCACTCTAGTCCTCAACATCCACTAACTGGAATTCTTACATCTATTTGACTTGCACTAGTTCTATTCACATTACTCTCAATCACTTTCCACCCACTTATTTTTGGTCTTCGTTTTTGCCTATTACATAACAAATCCTATTGCTTCTGTTCCTCCTTATAGACATTTCAATAAATTTATCTTTCATTCTGTATACTATCAAAACCACTCCTATAGTACCTACAATAATTTCTTATGTTTTCTTCTCTAGTAACTCCACTCGTCCACTTTAATATTCTCATCGCATACACTCACTGATCTATACATCATTTCCGGACTTCACCAATGTTTTATAAAAAGTACGTTTTATCTAATTGAGATGTTTTTGTTACACTATGTACCTGGTGCTCCTCTCCACTTTATGCGTCCACATGTAATGTCGTGTTATATCTCCCTCAAAGCTATCATCCTTCTGTAGAACGAATCGTAAAAACTTGAATCGCACCACCTCACTCACTTTATCACTTTATCACTCGTCTAAATTACTTGCCATTCCCTATTCCACACATGTTTCCTTTCCCCTAAATCATACTCTACAATATAGAGTTTACACACTCGTATATTATTCTACCCCTATTAACCTAACCTCAGTACCTCAGTAAAAAAAACTTTCATTAAATAAATCTAAAAATAATTACAATTTCAAGTTTCGGTATATTGGTAATTAATTCGGAAACGGGTACTTCATAATTCGATTCAAATTTCTTGTTTTTATGTTAACAGTTACTTTGAAATCCCCATATTTTTCAATAATTATATTATATTATATAGCCAGTTACCGGTGTCACTTAAGGATATCCCCTCGTCCCATATAAAACAGTTGTCATCCATACCTACCCCAATACAATTTTATCCAAATTGAGTATACATCAATAATTGCCGAAATTCAATGTATTCATCTGTCTGAATTATTGTATAATTTCTAATTATAATTTTATAATCTATATTATGAGAATGTCGAAATCGTGGGAAATCAGATTGAGAGGAAATTGAACTATAAGAATAGCCGACTGCTCCCTGCTGATAGCTCATCTATGAGATTAAAACAAAAAATACATAATATACTCGTAATACTCTACCTAACATTTTAACCAATATTCAAGGATAAATTTGTTCATGGTAATAATATCCCAATTTTTAGGATATTTTTAGCTAAAGATAATATTTGAATATACACATAATACATAAAAACATTAAAGGTACGTGATACCTCTTAGTAATCTTGCCAATATAATTTTCAATTAAATTTGACCGAAATGTATAAATATTTACATTAACAAAAAAATACGTAATTAGAGTATTTGTTTCAAAGTAAGACATAAAAAGTACATAGATTATTCATCAATATTTTATATGTACTCTGATTAAATTACATTAGTATGTATATCATTTTTAGTGTTTATATAGTATATAATATAATTATTCATAATACAAAAATAAATAAATATTATTGTTTTATTCGAATAGTAACAAAACGATTTTTAAAAAAATACTACACATGCAAGAACTTAACTACGTGGCTTATGAATTTCTGGATTTTTCGGTTAAATGGCAAAATTATTTATATTATCAGAGATCATAAATCAATATGACCGCCGAGATAATAGTTAATTTTATTAGGCTCAATACACTGAATTTTCGATGTTAATTATTGTTACATAAAGTTACGTACAGAAGATTTAACGAGGGTCACAATACTTTTTGTCGATAGGTAAGTTATAATGAAACGTCTTAAAACGATGCATAAAAAAAAAAACTGTGAGAAAATCTGGACAGTGCAACTTAATAATATATATTTATAATAACAATGGTGGTCGTTTTCACTTTTTTAACTTATTAAATCTTAGAGATATTACACTAGTAGATATGCGAGTATATGGACACAACACAATTATAGATCAATATTTTACTTCATAAATTAACAAAATAATAATACAATTTTATAACGGTCATATTGTGATTCTGGTATAGTGAAATGTTTTATTTTTACATTACAGTTCTGGCCATCCCTCAACATCATTGGGATTATATTTATAATACTATACACTGTTAGATTCCTGCAGATACCACAGAAATCATTACACTTTTAGAAAAATAGAAATCTGAAAATAAAATAATAATTTAAATATAGGTACTACATATTTTACTATAATAAAATGTAATCTAAAATGTATTAAATATAATTGATTTTAAAATTATTTTTCAAGTACCTACTCGTATAGCTTTTGGGCTTATAACAAAAAGATTCTAACCCAATAGTTTAAAAATGTGTAGGAGAGAACTGTTGTGTTTCCAATAATGATAAGAAACTTAACATCGCATAATTTCCTTCAGTTAATACTTATTCAATAAATAGTGATATAAATCGATTATTGATTCAATTTCAAAATAGAACCCATATATTTTTTTTTTTTTATTTCTGCTATAAAAAATTAGTTTTTGAAAATATCGGTCATTTCAAACTTGTTGGTTCATGAATTTAATTTAAATTTTAAATTTTCAAACTGACTGTAGAGTTTTAAACAATATTAGTGAAAAGGGCCGAGTTTTGTGAACCCATTTGACTGAATTTCTATATATAGGTACTGACACTTTTCATTCTGCTACTAATTTAATGTACGTATAAATACGTTATATTGTTTTGTGACGTTTTAGCCGAAATTCCACTAAACCGAAATCGTAATAATAGCTGATGATAATAATTTATTTTATATAATATAAATTTTAAATGCACTTCTGACTACTATATATATATATAGGTATATACAATATAGACATTTCCCTGCTTATCGACCTAATACGAGTATCATAATGTACACAAAGTGCTTGTTTTTTTAACAAACAAAATTCTTTCTATTTTTGAACATTTTCGACTATTATATTCCAAAAGTGTTAAGGAACATTTTAATATTACAAATATATTTATTTATTTATCTTTTGAAACTAACTTATTGGGTATAAAGAATCAAGTAGGAGTTTTGGGTAAAATTAATTTTACAGCTGATAGAAAATGCGTTCTAGCTCGTTGCTATAAATAGCCCAATGTTTGATTTTCCAAGTAATCTTTTTAACTAAATAACCGCCAAATATTTTTAGAAATCAGAAAACAAAAAAACTTAGATCATAATCTTTTTTATTTTATGCAATTATTTATCTTTGATTTCAAATCCCGACTATAGAGTCCAAGGACCCGAAATTACAACGAATCAACGTACATTAATTGTATCTTAATTTAAGAAAATTTAATTTTCACAAACATAATTTATCGAAATTTAAATTTGATTATTTCGATAATTTTACCATTTTCATCTCTTTCTATATATATATATATAAGTACCCAGCTAATTATATAAGTTATCGAGTTTTTATTTTTAAACGGAACATTCCAATTTTTATTTTAAAGACGTATTCAAATGTATATCTTTCAATTCGTTACATCGTCTATGTATTAATTATTTTTAAAAGCCACATTTAAGCTTTATAATAATTTAAAATTAATAACGCGTATACTAGACGTATTGCGCTCAAAAAGTTCCAACGTCTATCTATATACGAAAAACCCGACGCGAAGTCGTTATGCGTAACTTAAAAACGCAAGTTTTTAGTACGTCAACAGTGAACATATTTCAATTTCTGAATTTGTACAATTTCGTATCTAACTGCAATAATAAAAAATTAAAAAAAAATTATGAACAAATATTTAAATGTTTTGCTTGAAACGCCATATATATATATATATATATATATATATAAGAAATTATTTTTAGAGGTTTTTTTTTTTTTTACAAAGATTTTCTATTACCTATTTTAATTTAACGTGTAGGTGCGTATAGAGGTGGAAAACTGTAAACGGATTTTGTTTCTTGAAATTCTCTATATAGTTGACAATAGCTTACTATAAATATTACAAACGAAATATAATAAAGTAAACCGTTATTATTATTTTTTTCGCAGTGAAAGAAATCGACGCCCGAAGATATTGTATTTATATATATATATATATATTATATAATATTATCTACTACCTATCTATACAATGATATAATAAAACATATCACCGAACACGGTAGTGGTGTAATTATGGTATTCACAGATCAAACGGGTAACGATTTTTTTCACCATGAAATAACGCGAACTGACTATAAGAATAGTTTATTCTATAATTAAAATGAATAATCATTCGCGCGAGACGTATGCCGAAACGCGAACATTATACATCGTATAATGAGATTTTCGATTGTTTTTCGGACGAATTTCATCCGTTCGTAATAATAGGTATGTTAATAATTATTTGCCGTCACAAAAGTGAGTATCTAACCTTTCTTAATAAACTTTTTTGAAAATACTATTGCGAACGTTTACTTTTACTTTGGAATACAACGAACTATCGAAATAATCTGCACTCATAAAACGATCTTGTACGATTTTATATGCAAATTATGTCGTTTAAGAATTTAATTTCGCTTTCTTTGTACTTTAAAATAAGTCGTTTTATACGGGTATTGTAGAACTCATGATTCTATCTTCGACTTTAGAAACTTTTGTACATATAATAATAGGCATTTACATATTTTCACTTTTCCTTTTGCAAGTACACCACTTATTCTAGTTTTTACATATACGTTTTATTGTACATCTACATATATCACCGTGTTATGTAAAACTTAATAATGAACAAGGCGAATGTAAAGTAATATATGTTATATAAATATCTAAGTACTAAAGAAATTTCAATATGGTGAGATGGCAGATTAAAAACGTACGCAATCGTAGCATTATGATGTCAACGAATACGTATACTTATGGATAAGATCAAACGCACTGAAAAATACGGTAAAAATTACAAATTTAATTTGTTACAAGGTAAAATATCAACTATATTTTGTTACATCGACAATATTTTATCCCAATAGTTGTATGTATAAATTACATAAAATAATTATAAAATATTTAAAATAGTGATATAAATATTATTAGATCGATAAATATATTTTCAATATAATTGAACATTAAAATGATTGATTATATATATATATATACAATAAAAATAATTATAGTCGCCTATTTAAATATTAGTGTACATGAGTAAAATTATATAAACGCTTTTTAAATATATCTGAAAAATAGTATAAAGGTACTTTAAATTACTTTAAAAACTCTTGTAAATTATTTTTACTGTTATCGGAAATAACTTGATATTAAATGATTGTTCGGTATAAAGACATATACTTTATTGATAATATGGTGATAATAAAAGCTAATGTTAAATTTTAAGTGATTATTTCTATATTTAGAAAAGGTATAGACTATAATAGTAGTTTTTAGAGAATAACTAAAATGTATAAGATATTTAATTAAATATTAGTTTAAGCATTTAAATTCTAAAAAACGGAATTTGTTTTTACACTTCAATTCATTTTTGAATAAAATATTTTAAACCACATTGATAATAGTATCATCTTTCGAGACTTATGACAAATGTCTATAAAAAATTTAGTATAAATTGTTTTAACTGCACAAATTTCTATAAAATATAGATAACAAATAAAAAAACAAACATTTATTTTCATGTACGTAAATACACGTTATGTTTTAAATAATTTTATACAAGATAGATGCATTTAATGACAACTACAAATTTAAATAAACAAAAAATAACAATAATGAATATAACTTGGTTTTAGGTGTATATTTTAATATAATATAAAATCCTATTTTCAACGATAAATGTTTTAAAATTAAATTCTGGACCAAATTAGTGTATTTTACTAATATCATTATCAATAAACGTTTAAAACGTTTAAACAATGAGAATTCAGAATAATAATTGTTGAAAAATATGAAGTTCCCCCGAAGTTCTTTTGGGTAAATAAACGAAATTAAAACTTAACGTTGCTCCAGTCTTTTTATGATAATAAAGGAAGGAAAAAAATATATCCGGAAGATCAAATTTCACGTACGTCAACTTAAATAATGAAAAGTTCCACAAAAAAAAAAAAAAAATGATTTATTTATAAAGTGTTTAATGCTTGCTATATTGTAGGAACATTTTGACATCCTATAACTATTGCTAATGATGTTAAGTCTTTAAAAAAAATTTTTAATTTTCTTTAAAAGTTTAAAAATAAATTGATACAAATGTTGAATATACAATAATTATTATGTGTGTTAAAAACATATTATTGTAGACCAAAAAAACTCGAGTTAATTTATTATGCAATTTCTGTAGAAAAATATATTTATTAATTTAGTGTAAGGTGGAAAATAAATTCACATTAAATTTGTACCAAGAGAACCGATACTGTTTATACAATTAAAAATTAAATTCTAAATTATGAATTTTCATTTACGATAAATTGTCGTATTTTTTTTTTAATAACAATTCATGAACTATGTAATATATATATATATATATTATAATATAAAACGTTCAAATATGTTTTCATAATAATTGTTCTTAATATTTTGATTATAATTATTTTATCTGTTTAATTAATTAGAAACTAGTCACAATCATACTCGTATATTTACTGTTCAATAAACTACGAGTTGAAGTAACTTTTGATACTACTATACATTGTATAAACAATATAATAATAAAACTGAAGGATGAGTTAGATTATCAAAAGTTACCAAGCATAAAAAAATTATTCAAACCGATTTTTCTATGTTTGACTATTTTGTCATATTTTATGAAAGTGCAAATTCATTCAATTCGTGTATTTATCTATTTCAATTCGTTAAAACTGTAAAATGTAATCTATAAATAACCTGAAAATAATTTTAATTGGAAGTTTAAAAACAATATTGATACTTTTATTAAATTTATTGTTTCCGTATTATAATCAAAGAATATCTGAAATAGTTAGATTATATTATATATAATAGCATACAATACTATAGTATACCATTAAATATTTAAATTTTATTTGTTTAACAATAAAAACCATTGTATATAAAAATATTTAAAGACTTATATTTTGTATATAAAAAAGTCGACATTATGAGAAATTAATCATTTTGATAAACGATCACATACGTGAAAAAAAAGGTCACGGAAAAAGTGACCATGGCCGTAATAAATGTTTATATAGAGAAATGGCCAGAATAAAACTTTCCTGAATATCTTTATACTTGGAAATTTAGGAAACTGGCCAATTTTCCATATCTTTTTCGTACGTGACTATTTTCACCACATTTGTATTCTCTTAGTGATAAATTAAAAACAAATTTGCATTTATATTACGTATTATTTGTAATAATTATTATAACTGTATCACAAGTGGCTCTCATCATCATCATCATTTATTAAAAATAAAAATACCTTTATATACGTTATATACGTTATACGTAGTTTCTGGACTTAGATCTCTTTACACAGTATTGGCATGGGTACATAGATCATTTTGGTGAAAAAAAAATTATTTTTGAATTTTTGGCCCTTAGATCAATTTACTCCGCCATGCCTCAAATATCAATTTTGTCGATGATCTATATTTGTTTTTTATATTCATTATAGAAATATTTTTTATGGACGATTCTAATTTTACAATATCTTATAATATAAAAAATATGTGCTAAAAATCAAAATAATAAAATAAGATACTATCTGAAGGTCCACTTTAATAATATTTGTAAACTATAAGAATAATTTGTACCACGGTTATGGTAGAAAATAACGAGCTAAGCAAGAACAAGACCATAAGAAGACCGTTTTCAACGACTCGATCTTGTTATTCCTCTTATTTGTGTGGAGTCATTCTCGTTTTTATCTTGGTATTGGATTTAGTGTTAGTCATGCATACAAATGTTTTACATGCAGGGTTTGGAAACGTTGGTTTTCTTTCTTGTATATTGCTAAATTAATTATCATTATTTTACTTAACGTTTAATTATGTTTTTTAATTATTAGTTTTAGTTTTTGTTTAATTATAAACGTTTTTTAGTTAAATGTTTACGTTTACATATCAAACGTTTTATAATTTAGAATAACTAAAAATGTATAATTAGATATTTAGACTAAATAATTAATAAATGATTATTATTTAGTTACTTTTTACATACAGTGTTTTGAACATTCATTCTCGTAAATTTTAATCGGGCGTAAAGGAGTTTTAAAATTAAAATCTTGAATTTTTTCCGAAATTACTCAATACAAAACGAGGCTATAAGTAATAAATTATATGTGTTATTTAAATCTTCAGTAAAATGTAAAAGTTGGTAATTTTATGTTGGTAAAAATACAAATATTTTTCTCACTTAATTTTATTGTATATCTAATTAAATTATTTAGAGCCAATAAAAAGTATTATAATAAAATTCACGGGAATCCGTGAATTTATTTCACATGTACCCAGAAATAATTTTATTAATTGTCTTCTATATATTTATTTAAACATATAAATAGTGAAATTATTATAGATACAAAATACAACAAACTGAATCAGGTTTATTTATTATTAGTGACTGAATGTTTATCAGCATTATCATAGTTGTAAACAAATATTTTAAAATAGTATTCAAATATTAGCTTCAAAACTGTAATTAAATATTATGTTTAGTATTCTACTACTGCAAATTGCATACAGTATTCAAATAAAGTTCAAAAATCATCAACATGCTTTTGCTATTAACCAAGAATAAAATATCCAAGTAAAATTAAAATATATGAATATACTTAAAACTCAAAATTGGAAAAATTATATTAAGTTCAATATTAAAATTTTAAATGTTTGAATTTATCAATATTTCTCGTTATGTAGTTATCACATATCAGACACAAGAGTTATTATTTTTTCTTCAATATGTGTTTAATAGTTAAAATATAAATATATTTCAATTAATACTTACAGTTTACTATATATACTATTTTTGATAGAATTTATTTCATTGATCTTACCTGTAAAAAAAGAAATATTTCAATTAATATTTTGTAAAGATAATTCTGTATTTTAATCGATTTAAACATTATAATGGTTAATTATGCGTAAAAAGTGTACTTGGAAATAAAAAATAAAATCTAGAATCCATTAAACATAATATTTATATACATTTAGTTTAACATTCAAGAAAAAATAAATTATTAAAATTAAAAAGAATCGAGTACCTATAATACCAAAATAATATCTATTCCAGAAAAATCAGTATTTTTCAGAAATGTATTATTTTTAATTTCTCAAGTTTATCTTAAGTGCATTACTAAAAAAAGAGTCATTTATTTTTTTAAAATTATCTAAATTGAAACTTGCATATTCTTACTTACAATCTAAATATTTAATAAATATAATATTTTAATAATAAAAGAATGTATGTTATACCTTACTTTTATTTGTTAAAACTATATCAATTTTCGATTTTCAAATGATAACCTATATAATTTAATTCAAATCATAAATATCTAAAAAATGTATATTTATAAGAATTTTTACGTGTTTATTTTTAAATTCCATGTATTTTATCCGATAAATAATAAATAGCATT
The DNA here is from genome assembly GCA_025469235.1 of Pemphigus obesinymphae. NCBI lineage: Eukaryota > Metazoa > Arthropoda > Insecta > Hemiptera > Aphididae > Pemphigus > Pemphigus obesinymphae. The sequence continues at coordinate 10,521 of JAIPRL010003973.1, read as the reverse complement.
CTAATTTAAGATGCATCGAAGTGGAGGAGTATTGTAATACATGTTGATAATGATGAACTACAGTACTTCTAGGTGAAACATAATTGATCACGGTACTATTTTTTGCCTGCTATTTGTTGTCACGATTGAGCACGGTCAATATTTTTAAATATTCCAAACGTTGCCAAACTTCTTTCATTCCATTGAACGAAAAGATATACAGTAATATGATTATTATAATTTTTTTTAAATCTTGTTTTTCTATTTTATTTTTATACTAATTGACTTCGAATTGTTAATAAAAGAACATAAATATATATTTCTAATGATTATTATTGTACCAATGTATATCTAAATATATATATATATATATAGTACCTAACTAGTAATTATTATATATTATATTCTTTGGTGGAAATGGTGTTGAATTATTGGGAGAGGGAAGACTATATACATTATTATTGAAAAACAAATCAATGCAAATATTAAGTTTAAAAATGATCTACTAAACAAATATATATACTTATGTGTAATACTATAAAACTCTAGATTTTGGAGACAACAAAAGTAATTTTTAAAATATACAAAATAACGCTGTCGTCGTGAAAATCGGTACAATATTACACAAATCGATATACGTCTCGAATTTTTAAATGTCCATATACATTATTATCAACTCAAAATTAAAAAATTAATACAATTATTTAAACAGTGAATATATATTTCAACAACTATGTTGTCATCTTCTGTGTAAACCAAATTCTTAATCCATTTTCACAACTTTCCGCTATTTTGACAGCATAATGGCAACTCATTGGTGAAATATGATGAATGGTATTTAAACCTTTCACTGCTATGGACGCGCCAGTGCGTCCAACCAACGTAACACTGCTGTGCTATCGACGCGCCGGCGCGTCCATTCACTTTTGAAATCAGCATAAATAGTTATCAAAAATGCAATAACGTTATCCGATAGTAAATTTATAGTAGTATAAGTTGAAACAAAAAATGTAAAAATCGGGCCAATATCAAAGAAGATATAAATATAATCAATTTTATACCAGGGTGCCCAAAATATAACATGATAGCCGAATATTATTTTTTTTTTGTTCATGCAACGTACTACGCGCCACAATCATTATGATAACATATGTTGATTGTTGAATTTTTTTTTTTTTTTAGAACTTCTTCAGTTGTTATGCATTGATCGTGATCTTGAAAGAATTTAATTCTTAAGTGAACTTTTCAAACATTGGTCAAGATTGACATAATATCATATATACCTATGTTTTTTTTTCGAAATCCTTTTTTATGATTTTTCTTAAACAAAATATTTTCAAGCACATATAAAAGAATACATACAATTTGTTAGACTAAAATAACTACAGCGTTATACATTTATTATTCAAAAACGCAACTTTTCAGTTATACTTTTGATATTAAAATGAAAAACTAAACAATAAATGTATAAGAGTATACATACTAATATAATATATATATATTCATATTTCATAGGTAATAACGTTTGGTACTCTGCAAAAGACCGAAAAGTAATTTTAAATCGTTCTAGGACGAGTGGATGGAATGTGAAGTATTCTTTATGTACGAGTATAGTATATTGGTTTGACCGATATGCTATACAAAATATAGTTGTTTCGAAATACCTCAGTTTTATATATATTAAAAAAAAAAAAAAAAATCCCAATTCTTAGTAATCCGATTGCTGCACAATGCTGTTTTTTGAGCTTTCTTCAAAACGAGAAACATAAAAAGTTTTAAGAAAATTGCAATTCTGGGTTCACTCTGTGCGCAGCTTATTACGTGAACAAAAGAAGTATTTTGAAATATTGTATACAAAAAATAAAAACGAAGAATACAGGGCCCCTGATGTAAGGCGCTGTGTTTACAAAGGGAGTTAGAAAAACACTCAATTCCGAATGAAAACGAACGCAAAAGATGTTCTTTCTTCAGCAGAAAACTAAGCGGAAAAATATCGAAGGTAAGATGGAGTATTTAGACTAATTATAAGCTTACAGAGAATCCCGCACAGAGCGCTATCTGAGTACCTGATAATAGACGGACAAATTATAATTGTTAAACAGCTGTAATTAAATTACTACCATCTTATACGCGATAGAACGATGTTTATATCATGGCATAAGTAAATAGGCATTAGGCATGTCAGTTAGATAACACGGTGCAGAAAATAATAAACGACAAAATTCGTAAAAAAATAATTTCCTGATTAATTTAAAATTATTGTAATATTGTTATGAATTAAAATATCTATTATTAAAACACTTGAATAAGCATTTTGTTTATTCAAGACGTGTTTCATATCTGTACAAATATTATATTATTAAGATGCCAAGACTCTTTCAACAACGATATTGTTATTGTTTATTCCATGTCTGGGGAACATGCCAATAGTGATAGCGAAAATGGAATTATAGCTGACACGCCTATTATATATTAGTTAAAATGAAATATTAAAATAATGACATTGACCAAACCTTCAATATTATCCTAGTATGGTGTCTATGTGCTTGTAAGCATAAACTATATTATTTCTACTTCAACTAGGTAGGCTGCTCTTCGAGTAAAAATCCTTCTGACAACATCAACTGATTGGTGGAAAAAAATAGTGTACATAATGAATGAAAAAAGTAATTTTTCTCTCCTTTATTTCGTGGTAATTATTCCAGAATGTGTGATAGCAGGATACAATATGACGTGTATTATCACATTTTTATTATTATTTTTTTTTTTTTAACAAAATTATTACAATCAGTTTTTCTTTCACAAAATCCTTTTTTTCCTTATCATATTTTTTCCGAGCATTTCAATTGATAGGGTGGGGAATGGAAGTGAGGAAAGCTCAGTTCCTTTAGTCAATATGCCTATACTCGTCGGGTTAGAAAAATTTAGTCCCGTTTGTGAAAACGTAATCAGATCGTATCTGAATACAATCATTTAAGAGGATTATGGTTGCCCGACGAGCCGCGTTAAAAGTCTTATCGTGTAATAATTGAAAATGTTCGTAAAAACAGCTGCTCAACTAATATTTACCGTTCCCTGTCTGTGAAAGTGATGTAAAATAATATTACCATAATATCACCATCTCCCGCCGCACAACAACCATCGTACTGGACACACATATCAGTGTTACTGATGAATCATATACCGATAAAATATAACCTATACATTTATGTACAATTTGTATGTTAATGTTAATGTTGAGTTGGAATCAGGTCCACGTCACTCGCCCATATTCTATACGGGAACGATTCTGTGACCTTAAAATACATGGCGAGCTGCAATATTGGCTTCATTTTTAATCCGATGTCTATGAAGTGTTAATAGTACTACGTGATAACTAAATTTTGATAGGCCAACGGGCGGCGGAAGACCATAAACAAATAGTACAATAACTAAATGTGACATGTCATTTCGTGCATCATCGGTGTGCCCGATGATTTTGAACATAACTTCAGACATCCAAAGGCTGGTATACCACATTTTTTTTTTATCGGTTATGGAAATGACGCTTCGGTATTATTCCGTGTCTACATCTGATTGTGATACTTTTGTGAAACGTTTGTGTGAAATAATATTGTTGTAATTTACAAGATGCCGGTTAACGTTCAATTGTCGATCATTATAAATGTTCCCGTTAAATACGAAACAACAGAGGAGTATAATCCCGAACGCTGTGCATTATTTATTTGCGTACACTGTACATTGTCGATTACATTGTTCACATGACACTCGGTTATAAATAAGTGTATAAGAATATAATAAATATTTCTTAAAATATGTCTTAATTATATATTGTTATAGAATACGAAAAAACATATGGTATACATAGTATACACGAGTAAACGTCATGAGACTTTGTATATACTGATTTATTGTAATGCTTTCGGTCGTCGAAAGCTTGTAAATATAATAACGATATAAAACATCAGTATAGCTATGTAGCGATAGTTTCCCGTCGACGCTGTTGCTTTTCGAATAGAAACAATCGTTCCTGATACTTACAGCATTCAAGTAACGGGGAATTTCTTTTTTTTATGTTAGTTTGATGTTTAAGCCTAAAACAATTATTTAAACCTAATCAAAATATGGTTATACTTGAAATTTACAGTGTCAATAACGTAAAAATGATCTGTATGTATTTTTCAAATTTGAATAGACATTGACTCGGTCAATTTTCGATAGGATATAGATTATTTTCGAAGTCATTTTCGCAATTCTGGGCAAGTTAATAGTTTTTTTTTTTTTTTGTTCATAGCGATTAGTTCAAATTAAAAAATAACTGATTAATATTAACTTAAGTTAAGTTAATTTAATTTAATTTAATTTTTTTTTGTATGAGTCAATACAAAAATTGCTAGGTATAATTAAATGTTTTATATATATATATATATTTTTTTTTTTGAAATACTGTTATTTTTAACTTTAGCATTTGAACATTTTTAAAAATCATAAACATAATATTATTGAATATACTTTAGTGTATTTATAATATTTAATATTAAAATAAACAACAAATAGGTTCATAAAATTAGTATGTACCTACTCTTTTCTTCAAAAATGTAATAAATAGAAATTACTTATTGCAAATAAGTACACACCTAAATATTGTTTTTTGATGGGAAAACTAATATATTTTTCAATTTATAATACGGGAAGATAATTATATCATATATAGGTATTCTGGTTTTATTTATATTTCTGGGAAATAAATAATAATTATTAGAAATGACCAAAAACAACTTTATTATTGTTCAACCATGTTGACAAAAAACACAATACGAAATTAAAATGTATCAATTATTTCATAATTAACTTAACTGAGTTTTAATTAAAAGTAACGCAATCTTTAATGTATCCAAAATTAAGTTACGTTAAAAGTTACAATTAACCTAATTTTTAATTTAACTTTTAAATTATTAACTCGTTAATTGCATTTTTGGATATAAATCATGGTTCTCATCTCAAAATATATTTTTTTTTACTTTCTAGTTCCATGCATTCAACTAGCTTTTATCAAATGAGAACACTTTTTTTATTGACGCGTGATTTGACTGATTTTTTTAAAGTAATTTTGATATAATTATTATTTCTGTTATTCGTTTCTACTTTATGCACTACAATCCATTATTGTTCATAAAAATATAGGAGTGTAAACAAAATGCATTTTAAAAACTGAAACGGACTTTTAGAAAAGTTTAATACAAGTTGTCATTATGAACGTTAAATTATAGCTTTTTTTATTATCTTATTGCATAAATAATTAGTGTTATAGTTCCTAATATCCAACCATACAATAATATGTAATCTACTTATCACTATTATAACACGAACATAGTTCTTATTATTAAATGATATCGTTTGTGTTCAACCCTCATTTTGAAATATTTATTCAATATGAGGACTAGGAAAATCCTGCTGTTTGTTAACTGTATCGTGACAGAATGTTTATGCCGTTCATATCATATAATGTATCATATTAAATTCGTACACTTATTATGTATAATATATACGATGCAGACAGGTATTATAGATACGGTGTAAAATGCTGATGGAAGGCTGTTGAAAAAATAATAATAATAATAATACGCGTTCAGTCGACGGCTCGGGTTTTCCCTGGTCGAAATTCTCTGACAAAAGAAGACAGCGATACAATAGCTATCAACCTTGTCTCTATGGAAATTTTCGTCAACCAGTTGACAGTTTTATCTCAAAACTATATGCTACTATTCTCGTGTATATACGAAGCTTTCGGCAAACAAGACACGTGCATAATCGATGTTGAGCCCAGATAAATTTTATGTAGATAAAAATAAATAAATAACCTTTTTATCTAGAATGAAATTCGGATAAAAACATTTTAGATTGTTTTTTACGTGTCAATTTAGCTATTATTTTATTAATTTTTTTAAAAGTATTTTGTAATACCCTACTTATCGTTTATCTAAAAAAGAGGAAAGCAAAATATCTAAATGAAGACTACTTGAAAATCATAATACATATTTTCTTATTGGAACAGGAAATATTTGAACCATTGTTTTTTTTTTTTTTTTTTTTTTGTAATAAAATACAATTTAAAACTTATAAATGGATACAATAAGTTATATCTCATATATGTATTTTTTTATTTAGTACCTACTTAAAAGAAACACATTATATTATATATACATTAACAAATACTTTCTTAGGCCTATTCATACATTTAATTGACCCAGAACCAAATACTTAATTATAAATAACGTAATTAGAACATTATTTGAATTTTTTACACATTATCTGCATCCAAATGTTAAAATATTTAAAATATAAGATTTTAACGGTACGCATTTTTCCACTTTCATGTCCACTTTCCCAGTACATAAGAATTTCTACCTAGGTATTGAACACGAAATTACTCATACATTATAATATACTATAAGAACCTAGCACCTACCACCCACGTCATGGTAAGTCGTGTGTTTACTGATACATACATTAAATAATATTTATGCACCTGGTAGGAGAAAAACTAACTAAATGTCAAAAATATAAAAGAATTTCATATAAATTTAGAAAATTTAATTCAGAATATTATATAGTATATAGCCATAAACATTAATCACAACTGAGATTAAAATATTTCAAAATGATCTAGATAACTGATAAGTAAATTTTTTATAAGATAATAGTTTAGGTAACTTATCACTTCTTATCTAGATAATAAAAAGATAAATAAATATTTATTTAGATTCTAAACAATACATCGAGATTAGTCTCAACCCTGTGCATTATACTCAATAATAATATTTATCAAATTGTGATTGTGAATTTAATTTTTACGATTTTAGTTATTAAGTTAAACAGTATTGACCTTTGACCACGCACGCATGGTGTATAGATATCCCATATTGGCCTTCAATCATAACGTTACCGACAGGGCTGGTAGTATCACGGATACATATGTATCATTGATACGTATCAAAGATACAATTGTATATTATATCTTGTATATAAATATAATGACAGTATATTTTATCTTGTATCTAGATGTGTTATTTTTTTTCAAGTATCGTGTATATTTTTATGCAAAAAGATACAAAGTCTATCAAATATTTATTCTTCTTATCTCATATTACAAAAAAAAAACAATTATTTTGATATTTCTTGTTGATTGTTAATATTGAGAAAAACTTATAATTTAATTATACTATATTGTCACGCTTTAATTTTATTATACCGTTATACATAACAAAATGATGAAAAATATACAATATAATTTTATAATAAAATATGAAATAAACTAAAAGCATCTATGTCTAAAATATTATAATTAACAATATAACTTGTTATAATTATTTTATGATGTTTAAAATGTAAATTATTTTTATGTAATGAATAATGTTTTGAATAAAATTGTAAACGGATTAATATTAGTCTAAAATTTATTTAAGTCTCATATAAAACATTTTGACACCTATGTAGCTATATACACATATATGTATATTTTTTTTTTATATGATTCTATAATATAATATATTTCATTTGTATATTAATAATAATTTTGAGAAATATTTAACGTAATAAACATAATTTATTTTTTAATTGCAGTAAATAACAATACAATTATATTATAAAATAATAATTATATTTTTGAGAATATTTTGTATCTTTTAAATATCTTTGATACTCGTATATTGTATCTTGTGTACAAACGAAATTTATCATTTATCTTATATCAAAATACCCAAAATTAATGTATCATGTATTATGTATAAAGATACTTTTTAATAGTATCTTGCTTAACTCCAGTTACCGACAAATATACAACTTAGCATTTTAAATAAATAAGTATTTCCAATTTTGTATTGTATCCGTAAAAGTTAATTATTTCGGGTAACATCTATCTTCAACAAGTTTTTACCTCTCTAACGTGATTGTGTACATGTTTCATATACGTATTATACTACATATATCGATTTTTATTTATTTATGACATGTTCGGATACTTAATAATAGGATAACCAATATGTATGGGCGAATGAGATGTGCAGGAATGTATTAACTTATGAGCCTCAGTGTGAAGATTTAGGAAAATATAATAGACAAAATGGTAAGAAGTAAGACAATTGTTACTAGGAATCGTTTTGGGTTTATTCGTGGAAAGTGAACAATGAAGTCAATATTTTGTATAAGACAGAATGTAGAGAAGTACAGAGAAAGTGAAGAAAATTTTATATGTTATTTATTGATCTAGAGAAGGATTATGGTAGGATTCCTAGAGAGATCTTGACGTGAGCATTAATGAAGAAAAGATTACCGAAGGTCTATGTGAATATAATTAAAAGCATATATGAAGGGACGAGTACAAGAGTGAGGAGTTTGTATGGAGAAACGGAGGAACTTAGAACCAGAGTGGGTGTGCACTAGGATTCTCCTTTGAGTCCCTAGTTATTTACCTTAGTAATCGATGAAATAACAAAGGATATACAGGGTGAGGTACCATGATGCATGCTGTTTGCAGATAATATACTACAGATAGGAGAAAGAGTCCTGAGAAAGTCAATGAGAGACTTGAAAATTTAAGCTTTTGAATGTAAAAAAAATAAATATTAGTAGGGGGGTTAAACATAATGATTTTGAGGAAAGAGAATAAAGAGGGAATGGGGAAAAATAAAAATAAAATAGAGTGGAGATGTAGTGAGAGTGGTTGAGGGGTTCAAGTATTTAGGTCCATTGTACAGAATGATAGCGGCTTCGAAAAGGATATGAAACACGGAATTAAGAATTTGGATGGATGAAACGGAGAAAAATGCCAGGTGGTTTTTGTAACAAAAACATCCCTATTAGGTTAAATGAAAACATTCATAAGACAGTGGTGAGACCTACAATGATGTGCAAAATAGAATATTGAGCAGTAAAGAAAAAGACAGAACAGGGAATGAGTATAGCAAAGATAAGAATGTTAAGGTGGATAAGTAGTGACTAGAAAGGAAAAAATAAGGAATAAGTATAAAAGAGGTAGTGTAGGCATATGATATCTAAAATCCGAATTAATATGCACTAAAAATCTTAAAATATAAAACTATTCATACCAGTGGTGTAATTAAGAAATGTACAAATGTAATAGAAAATGCATATGTGAAACACTGTTGCAGGAAAGTCATCGCACAGCTGACTCACATCTTCAATGGATGCAGCCATCTAGAGTACTTCCCAAAATAATCTAAAAAGGGCAACCACCATCATGATTCCATAAGCAAAAAATACATCAAGCTACCCATCAACCACAGAAAAATTTCGTTGGTAAACATTATGTTCAGACAAAATATGATGCAAAAAATAGCAGCGGATCTACTACACATCGAGTCTGATACGATGGCCGTACTTTCAAGTACTTCCTTACTTTGCAAGAGTTCCTCTCCAGCTCACTAACACCATTTCTAGACGATAGATCCTTCCACGATTAAATAAAAAAATAAAAATTCAAGTTCAAGAAAATCGGGTTGCGCCGGAGTCCCATAAGGTTCCAGTATTTTACCTCTACTCTTCTCGATCTTTATTAACGACATGCCTCACCACGCTAAAACCATGACTAGGGCAACTTCAACAACAATACTCAGATCTACGCAATAAACTTTACAAACAACTACTTCCCCAAAAAACTACAAGAACATCTCGATCTGTTATGATCCGAGTTCAAAAAATGGAAATTCACATGCCGTAGTATAGGAAGCCAACATAATATCAGACACCAGGTGGATAACCCTGAAAAGAATCCAATTTACAACCCTCATGACCATCACAGAAGCCATTCGTGAGAAATCTGGCCGTCAGGAACTCCACGATCATACCTAAAATCAATTTAATCAACTAACTAAACGCCAAAAACGTTGAAAAGAAACTCAAACATGAACACTACGAACACCTAGCTGACGACATACTCAATCGGCCTGTACTAAAGGCACTTAATAGGTAGATCACTGTCACTGAACATTTCATATATTTCACTAAAATCACGACAATTGCCAAAAACAAAAATTTAAAACTCGGACAACTTGCACTTCAACAAAATTTTATAATTAAATTTTCGGAAGATTTTACAGTTCGTGTTTTGCACTGAAGTTGGTAACTTTGTTACTGAAATAAGTATTTGCTGACAGTAAAAAGTAAATTTTTATGGATTTAGGTTTTATTTTATTTATATAAAGTACTAATTTTTAATTAAGTAAATGCATTAATGAATTATTGCTAATCCAGCTATTTTGACTTCCGATTATTATTTTCTAGAAATTAAAATTATCTCTACTTTAGTTACAACAATAAATAATAAACGAACAAAAAAGGTTCAGGAGGAGATCTATTCCTATTATCCCCCCGGCCCATAACTATGCCGCTGATTTGGCTGATGCCGAATTGGTTCCCGGGTCTAAATCGCAGTGTCCGAATTGGTTCCCGTTTTAAATCCATTAATATTCAGGTATCAAAGCTAAATAGTGAATTTACTAATGCCCATCCTAACATATTCAA
>JAIPRL010003972.1:0-42151 GCA_025469235.1 Pemphigus obesinymphae | reverse complement strand
AAATTTTGCGGGCCCGATTGATTTTTAAAGGGAAAATTTTAAGGGGGACCGGCAAGGGTATACCTACATCGCGAAGAATGTGAAGACTTTTTTTTTTTTTTCTTTTTTTTTGCTTATTAACGTTTTTAAATATTTATTATTTGTAAAGGGGCCGGTCAAAATTTTGCCCCCGCCTAGTAAAATCTAAAATGACGCCACTGGCAAGAGGAGGGAAGGACAGAGGATATTGCTAGAAGACAAGGTAGTTCATCTAGGAAAACTCAGGGGCGGAGTGAACTTCATAAACTTTACTTTGTTTACTTTGAAAAAAAAAACATCTTTCGTATACATTTCAAATACTTACAAGTATTTTTAATAATAATTAAATTGTTTATAGTATAAGTATGGAAAAGCCAGGAGGAACATGTCTCTATTTCCCTCCCTCTTTCAATGAACACCCATGCTAGAAGACTAAATTGAATAACATAGAATTAAGAGTATGTTAACAACTAATTTTCAAATTCATGTTAACATTTCTCATTTTTAACAACTTATAAACATCGTAGTAAGATAAACTGAAAAAAAATTATATATGACATTATCTAGGGTACCTAATTAGTAATCTTTTCGATTTTTAATTTTTTAAAGAGTTATATCTGTTTAAAAAATTTAAAAAAATTAGTTTTTTAATAACTTATAAGTCGTGTTTAAATGTACAAACTACAAAACGACCACATAGGACGCTATAGATAATGTTGTTCTTAATCATTTATTTTTTGTTTCATCTTTTTACGATGTTTTAAAGTTATTTTCGTTATAAAGAAAAGTGCAAAAGTAATATTTTTAATAAAATTGAATAAATTAAAATAAAAACATCCACAATAAAAATAATATAATAAGACGACCAACTATTATTCATTTTTAAAATGTATTTAAACATTTTTCTATTTTTAAATTTTCGTTTTTCTTAAAATATTCTAAAAATTGCTTATATAGAACCCTCTTAATATATACCGCTCTGACATTTAAAATGCTATATGAAAGAAACAAGAAAATGTTTTCATTTTATTTAGAAACAAAAAAAATAACCGAATTCTGCATTGGTTCAGATTCAGCATCAAAGAAAAAAAAAACTCATATAAAATATGGAATAGTATTTAACTTCCTAGTATATCTAAAATATGATATCTGTTTAGTTTGTATAATGTATTATTATTTGTTGGGGTCCCCGTCACGACAATACGCCATATACTGTCTTGGAAAATATTTTTTTTGTAAAAATAACAAAAATTAATGTTTTAGAACATAATACTAGTAGTGGACGACTAAATATCTGCAAGAATCTTTAAGGGGTATGGGCATAGGAAACCCTCAGAAATTTAGGATGTACACTCTGCTACAAATACCTGATTTTGCTTTTGATTATTTCATTTATTAACTATACAGAGACATCCTCCTATTAGATACCATATTAATAATCTAATAAACAAATGATATGAAATTGAAAACCGCGCTTTGTATAGCAGTGTCAGATACATTATTCATTGTTAATTGCAGGCAAAAATGAAATTGCATGAAATTAAATAAATTAATAAGAAAATAAATAAATTTTGATAAGTACATCTTATAAACAGAATAATAATGATAGTTTCCTTCCTCGCTAGTCTCCGCCAATATGAAGTATGACCTTGTATTGGACATGAAAAAAACCGTGTATAATTCAAGGAATTAATTTCCCTTTTTTTTCGGATGTGTGAGCTTTTAAGCATGCAAATTTTAACATTTCACCGGGCCATTCTTCACGTTCTAATGCTACGTAAATAAGTAAAAGAAAAAAAAAAGTTATTGATTTTTTTTCCAATTTATTACTACGAAAATTTAAATTAGTTGGCGCAATTATATTTAATGACGGTGCATTAGAGCATTGGCAGACAGACTTAGGTAAAATACTTTGTAAAAATTATTTTGAATACATATTCCGAATACTTCCAAAAGAAGTATTCAGAATATGTATACGAATACTTTATAATAACAGTATTCCCTAAGTGTTTGAAATACTTCCGAAAATATATTCCAAATACTTTTAGAATACTTTTTTTTTACTTGATTTCAATAACAAAAATAGTAGGTACTTAATTATAATATTATATAATTATATTTATTCATTTTTTGCGTGTTATTGAATATAATATACATTATACACCTACCTATTAATGATATAATATATAATATAATGATTCATTTAAGTAATAAGTGAGTAGGAACCGTGATTTTTTTTTTTTGTAAATCTTAATAAAGAAGCATTATACTATATTTATTATACTATATTTTAATGACTTACTATTAATGTAAGTTTTTTTAATGTTAATTAATATTATAAACCTATATAAGATTTCATATTACTAACTACTATAATTACTAATAAAATAATATCAATAGATATAATACTTTCAAATAATTAATTTTATCAGTAAAAATTATTATTCTTTAAATCAACATATTTAAAATGGGTAAATATTATTATTGTCTCACTAAATATAGTTGAAAACAAAATAAGATAATATAATTTACCTACTATAAAATATTATGTGCTTATGCACAAATACAATTTACAACAGAAAAAAAAATTGAACCTTAATAAAGTATTCGGAATACTGTATTAAATACTTTCAAAAAAAAAAAATTTGTAAAATATTCGGAATATACTTAAAAAGTATTCTGAATACAGTATTCCAAATACTGTATTTGGAATACTACTCCAGTCTGTTAGCAAGTCACTTTTAAATTAGTGGTGGTGCCGTTTCACACCCTACCTCCCCCCAAATGGCGCCCCTGTATAAATTCAAAAATGAACTCGAAAAAAATAATGAAAATAAATAGTATTTAGCTATTATATACTATATATATTGTAAAATGCTTGTAAATAGATTTGACTATACTACAGTCTAAAACTAATGATGTAGGTACGTAAATTGGACGATGGCCGCTGTAAAACGACTTAACGAGATTTACGAGGTCCCCGGTCAAACATGACGGTCCACCCCCGTTCACGGTTGAGAACCGCAAACAATTACCACGTCCACTGCCGTTATGGTAGTCAGAAATCGGGTTTAAAACACATGACTGTACATTGTGTACCATAACATGTATCTGTAGGACTGTAGGCAGGTTTGAATGGGGACGAATAGAGGGTCGGGGAAGGGATTTCCGAAAGGATTTGGTGAAAACTTTGTGAATATATATTATTGAGTATTGGATAATGTATTCAAATTACGTCGGAGTTCATTAAGTTAAAAATTAAGTATTCGAAATTTGCTGAAAAGTTTTTTTCGGTAAAAACGTGTTTTTAAAAATATTAAAAAAAAAAAAAAACGGGAAGTAAAAAATCCATAAAAATTGATAGTATAATAATTGTATTCTAATTTTAACTTAATATTAAAATATACGAGAATACGGGTAATATAGTTAAAGTTTAAGACTGAATAAATGAAATCTATTGGTTACATTTTAAAATTATAAATATTTTCATTTATCGATTATTAGGTTATCATTTATTAGGTATAATTTTAGTTTTCACTGGTAAATATAATATAAACAATAAATATTCAGCAACCTAGAAAAGCCCACTTTGTGAGAGTGCTAAATTCACGGTTTCTAAACGTTTTTTAGGAAAACAACGAATAATATCTACCAGGTAACCAAATCAATAATCATAACTATGTACTTGTAACTACGGATAGGCGAACGGATGGATAAAACGGAGATATAAAGTGTCTACATTTATGATTAGAAACCTAAAAGTCAAAACTATAATAATTAATATATATAATAATATAATTTATAAAAATTGCATAAATTAAATATAAACACATTTGTATTAACTTTCCAAATAACTACAAATTATTAAATAAAATATATTTTTAGAAATGTGTTCAATTAAATTTTTTCAAATTCTCTTTAAGACTGAAAACCATACCTCTCGCACTATTCAAATCGTACGTCTTTCGATTAACACATGATACAAAGTCTATCGGTTCGTGTAGATATATACTAAATATAAATAAATTCGTTTGAAAATATTTAATTGACGACCGATTAGTATATATTCAACATAATATTATTGTAATAAATCGTTGTTAATAGTTAGTATAATCGAAACTTGCAGATACTGGGCAAAAAGTTTAAACTGTAAATTGTACCAATTTTGAATTTGATATTCGATTTTATTGATATTTTTTTATTCTTATTTTGCTACTTTATATAACGCGTAATTTATTTATAAAGAATGACAACTGAAACAAAACTTCAAGTTAAAATGTTTGTACTTTACGAACTCGATAGACGGAAAACAATATAATACATTATATGGTATCTGCGAGTTGTTGTGCAGTTTAATATTTAAAGCAGTGGCGTCATTTGGGGGGGGGGGCAGGATGGGGCATTTGCCCCACCCTAAGATTTATGTGGGGCCGACTAATTTTAACGGGCCAAATTGATTTTTAAAGCCTATCGGAAATTTTAAGGGGGACCGGCAAGGTTATACCTACATCGCGAAGAATGCGAAGACTTTTATTTTTTTTTGCTTATTTACATGTTTTTAAATATTTATTATTTATAAAGGGGCCGGTGGTCAAAATTTTGCCCTCCCCTAGTAAAACCTGAAATGACGCCACTGATTTAAAGTAACGATTGTAATATTATTTATTCACATTCGTTTGGTTTTTTTTTTATAGTGTCAGCTAAAGGAAGTAAAATAATAATTTTACAAAATTTCAATGATTTTATTATGCCTGCAAGTTTGCGTATACATTATAGTATACGCATGTTTAAGAATTTATTCACAATTAAAAACATTGTTCCGATGAAATCATTCTAACTAATTTGCTGGTCTGTTATCGATATTTGATAAACGCATAAGCTAATATTTTTTGACTATTGCAACTTTGAGCATAAATAGTTGGACCTTTGAGGTTCGATAAACTTCAGAACTTTTCCAACAACGACCAATCACCAATAAGCCGAGAACTAAATTATAATTATTTTTTGGGATATTTTATGATAATGCGCTATATTGGCATATGTTTAACGGTGCAAAATTAAAATAGTCATTAAAAAATAAACTCATGTGGGAATCTTTTTAACAATGGGCCATAACTGACCAACATATTTGTTGGAATGTCAGAATGAGCTGGTTAAAACTACCAAATTAATAACCACCAATTCGCTATCGTTTAAAAATTGTTGTTTCTAACTCGACATTATAAAGCCATATTTTCTTAGGCGCCTTCAAAAAAACCTCTTGATGCAACTAGGAATCGGCTCAAGGTATAGATGAGCTATGCATCAGCATAGAGGGGCACTTTCGTTAAGGCGGCATTTTTGTAAAAAATGATAACGACTCTTATTAATATATTATTAGTGTTACGTATAATTTTCATTTTAGGAGCGGCAAAATTTGGTTTTGACTAGAAACATATTTTTGATTCAGTCAGCACTGGATGCAATGTATGTATGATGGACAATAGCCCTACATGAGTATTTATAAAAAAAAAAATCCATCATATCACATACGAAAATTCGATCGGTGTAACACGCCATCGTACCATAATTTATTATAGTATATAATATAAACCGTAATAAATACTATAAATTATACTAGTCGTCACCGCGCGGCGACTCTTCTGCCGATGACATTAATCTCGCGGGACCGCCGTGTGTCTTTTTAGCACGCTAATAAACCCGCGGAACGGGTACACAACATCCTACCCTAGCGGCGCACGCCCGAAAATGGGGGCAAAGGGACATTAAAAAAAAAAAAAAAAATTGTTTATTATTATATACGGCGGCGGCATCAATTTTACGGACCAGAGATCTCTGCCCACAGCCATTGTGTCCGAACGTTATTAATCACTTCTGTATTATATGTGAACGGGCGAGCGCGTGTACACACCCCGGTAATATAGGGGGTGGGTGTGTACACATCAGTGGCAACAGCAGTGGCGTAAGTATAATAATTGTGTGTGTGTGTGGATAGAAATTCGAAATAATATTATATATTATAGGTACACGCGTCCTCCGGGTAGACCGTATTTCCTGGCTCCCCGAAAGTCCGGAGCGAAGGACCAAAGAACGGGGATTGTTATTATTATTGCCGTGGAGCGTGCGCCCGGGAGGCTTATCACTTCTTTTTGCATCCCGCCCCGGTTTTATCAATGTCCGTCCATCTATATATATATACGACATACGCGTATATACTACTATTATACCGTACATACTACCCGAGTATTATTATTTTGTATATAATATAAAATGTATGTATATATATATATATATTATATATATATATATATATATAGCTGCACCCGTCGGATTATATATCCGTCCCCAACGTCGCCGCCTCCGTAGAAATTGGTTTGCCCATCACCGTGTGAATCATCCTCCTCCACCATAATATTATACATAGTATAACCGCCACTGACATCGCCGTAGCGAATTCGATAAACAACAATAATAGTATAAGTCCATTTGATTTTTTTGGGGGAAAGGGGAGCAAAAAAAAAAAAAAACATCAAACCCGAAATGCGCGGTCACCGCTTATTGAACAAACAGCTGGTGCGCAAAAAATCGTTCAAATTCGAAAAACGCATAGAATTATGAATCGGCAGCTTGATTTTTATATATATAGCATGAGCTGATTTTAATGATATTAACATGACATATAAAATATGTAAAACCATTGAGCAAAAATATAATGAATTATAACGATAAATTTGTATATGTTTGAATAAATAATGAATAATTCGCTCCGCTCCTATAATCTGAATATTGGACAGAAATTTTCCGCAATACACGATTAAATGCCATTGAATGGATCATTTTGATTTTGAAGAGTTTTAATTCACATTATCACGTCATTACGCTCGTTTCTTCGATAAAATATACTATACGATGGAATCATATTTATTATTATAGTGATGGTAAATCCGATAATTTAATTTTAGCTTATTGGAATGTGATTGAAAGATCGAATTTTTAAAATAACTATTCATAATAAATTACATTTATAATAATAAAAATAATGTATATTGCAAATAATCACGGAAAAAAACAGCAGCGGTTTTCATTAGAAATTACGTGGACTTAGAAACATGAATTAGTTATCATTATTTTTTTAAGTATAATTTTTACATTGTTACATATTATTTTTCATTTTTATGTGTACCTATTGTATTTTGAGATTATATAAACTCTAATCGATATACCTATACGAGTAATATCAATATCAATAACTCCAGAAATGTTTTCTTAGATCATTTAAAAATACAGAGTAACAATTTCCATTTTTTTCTTCTATACATTTACATTAAAGGCATAATATGTATTTTAATTATTATAGGTATAATCACATTTTGTCAAATTTGGAAAATAAATTATAATATGGTTTAGCATTTTCAATTTATAATGTTTACGTTTTGTAGGGAAAAACAGAATGTAAGAAAATAATTCATATATAAAACAATTCCTAGAATGTGTCACCAGAGTTCTAAATAATTTGTTATATTTCATTAAATTTAGAATAATAAATTATTCTCTTATATAATTCCCATATTTTTCAACCTTCCTATGTAATTATAATTATATAATTATAATATGATTCTAATAATATTTATGAATACTAAAATAATGTTATTATAAGATATTATTATTTTAATATATTTTCACAGAAGAATTAAAATTACATATTATTTATAGAATTAAATTAATATTCATATGAGAAATAAATCAATAATTATAATTTATTAATAAATAATATACATAATATACTAAATTTTGTTAATACCATAAAGTCAAAAATGTTTGAAACCAGTTGTACCCTGAAAAAACATTGAAACTGGTTTTTCTCGAAAACAATACCCTAAATAAGTGTGAAACCAGCTAGTTTAAAATTAAAAATTGAAAACAGAAAAACGTTAAATTCCGGTTTTAGATTATTATTATAATGGTATGTTACCTAACCTAATTAAGTTAAGCATTTCTAATTCACTTTTGTTCTAAAAAATGTATAATGATAATGTTGTCCTATTCATAAAAATTATAAATTATTAATTTATAATTATCTAATATTTATAAATTATTATTATTAAAAATCCCAACCTAAGACTTGAAAAAAACATTATATTTACCTGTTACTCAAAGCCCAAATAAATTCAAAATTACTGATATGTAAATTCATTGGATATGCGTCAATTATTGTTGGTAGAAAATTGTTCACCCGACATTGTTCGTACATACATCGCAACCGAATAAACTTAAAAGTTAGTACCCATGTTGTACTCAAAACCTGAAAAAATTCAACCAGTTTTGACTATTTAGTTGTGATATGAATTTGATATAAATATGATAAAATAATAAATGACACTGTAGTCATTTAAAATTACTGTAATAAAATACACAGATTATAAAATGACTACGCTATGTTAATTTCTATTTTTAAGAGATTCTGTATACCTAGGTGATTTTTAAGAAATGTTAAGAAAAATAAAAATTTAACATTTAAAGAATTCTTAAATACATTTAAAAAATAAAAGTATTTCTTGGACAATCAAGACATTTGTTCAAAAATATATTTATGAAAAAAAATGCATTAAAATTATTTTAGATTTTAAACATAAAACACATATTAAAAAATATTTAAAGGAAATTATTTCGGATACGATAAGGCTTTTAACCATTATTTCATTATATATAATAATAAAAATTATGTACAAAAATCCATTTATTTTAGTTTTTTAATCCCTTATTTGATATTTAATATTTTGTAATAAGTACCTATTTAAAATCACCTCTACAGTGTGGTTGTCTATAGACATTAACATAGATTTTTGAATTAAAAAAATCACTTTAAGAGGTAATTTTGTTTGTTTTTCGTAGACATATTTTTACTACTTACTGAAAATCACTGACGTAATCTATATAATTTTATCAATATTTTAATAATATTCGAATAAAAAACGTTCAAGTATACGATACATAAAATGAAAAATATATATATTTCCGAGCAAATACTATTTCGATGATATATTTTTCACAAAATACTTTTCAATTAAATATTTTTTCAACTAAATGCAGTTCCAAACAAAAATGGGTCCACGAAAATACATTCCGAGAATACATTCCGAGAATATACGTTCCAACAAAATTTAGCCCCCCCCCCTGTAGATTAGTTCTATATTTTTTCCATAAACTTATTCGCATTTACCAAGTTATTAAATGTTTTTTAAAAATATATATCAACATTTATTTTGTACATTTGTATCGTTTTTATTTTCATTTCTTTACCTATAGACCATATTATATTGGTGGAACTTTTAATAGTATTTTTTTTTTATAGCTAATACATTTTATTAAATGCGTATTTGTTATTCGATACGATTCAGCGATCTGTGGGTTGGCTACTGTTATATTATATGGTTTTCCGACCAAAAAAACAACTGTTTTTCCACATACAAAAAAAACCAATAATCTTAAGAGCTTGTATATACGGCCCTAAACAAACTATTGGTTTTCTTCCATATATAAGATTCGTTTAATTTATATCCAGGCCCCAAAAGAAGACCAACAAATAAAAAAAAGGAGTACATTTCAGTTGCAAAAGTCATTCGCTCTCTCCTTTTTATGTTATTTAAAAGTATAATTTCAGGGCCGAACTAGAAATAGCTGCTGCGGTGGAAATGTTCCTCCTTTTTTTATTCTTTTTTTTTTTATTTATCTTCCGTCTTTACCGAACGGGAAACAATTTGAACAACAGAGCTTTTATATATTATATATACCCCCGGGATCGAGCTGCAGCTACGGCGCACCGTTTCTCCAATGGGAAACGGTTTTTTTCCCTCAATGTTTGCTTTTTGCGGTTCGATGGACGCGAAAAACCAATGCGAAATATATGTAGATAAACTTCAATATATACTGTATTAATACCCGATTAATTATCATATTGCAGCATTGATATAATATACTGATGCTGCAAGTTCGGACGAAATATATAAAGTAAAAAAAAAAAGTGTAATAATATATATATAAAAAAAAAAGAGTAAAAAAAATTCCATCGGAGCAAAAAGCACATTTTTATTATTAGAGTACGCGGGATACATATATTTCAGAGCGTTTGTAAAGTTTTTCCTTTTTGAAATATTTATTCGAAAGCAAAATATGTATATTCGGAATGAATATATACGTTAATTAAAACTGAAGCGGCGGCGGCGGTAACTCTCCCCGGGCTCTTAGAAAATCGGTTTAAATTGGAAAAAGAAAAACACACGCAAAGAAAAACATAAAACACGTTTTACAATGCAAATCGCGTAAAGATCAAAGTTGAAAAATTCCGAATCGGGTCGGTTTTTCTTTTTTTTTTTTTTTAACTATGGCGACTTTGCATATTGGATTATGCCTTTGACGTCGTAGATTTTTTTTTCTGCTCCTTCCTCAAGTTTTATTTTATATATATAATATACTACCATCACCTCGGGGACTCATCATAATTATCAACAGGAAAAAAGAAAGAAAAAAAACGACCGCTACAGCACAAAGAGTCAAGGAGACTTTTGATCAATAAATATGCGCAGCGTTCTTGATTAGAAAGAAAAAGGAATTTGAATAAAAATCGCATGGCCTTATGATGGAAAGAAAAATGTTTTTTTTTCTTTCTTTCTTTCTTCCTTTCTATCGGCCAAGTACCTACCTACCCCTTGTGAATAAATTTACGTAAATCAGCTTCGTATATATTAATTTTTGTGTATATACACTTAATTCCCGGGTTTTTTTTCCCAGCATCGGGGGTTTATTAAAATTTCAAAATCCAGTTTATTATTTACTTTTAAGAGAGAAAAAACAAATCGCCACGCGGTTTATGATATTATTATCCGTTCGCGCGCACCGCGAAGATCTTTGCAAGTGCTCTCTATATAGTCTATATATATATATATATATATATATACCTATATTATTTGTAGAAATTATAATAATATATTTAAAATATAGTATATGCGCACCCGTCTTATACCATCGAATATAAAAAAAATAACACTTTTGTTCGGCGAATACAAAATATATTCAAAAAACCGATATTTTTCGATACATAATATTATGGCCGTTGACCCGTTTTATGTACATATTTACACATTATTTGAATATAGGAAGTCCAAGGTTTCAACAACAAAACTCTCAGCATACCAATATTTCATTGTAACCAATTGTTTCTATGGACCGAATTTCAAATATAACATTGATACGATTCTACAGCTTATAGGCTACATTATCAGTACCTACGTAGTTGGGCCATAGAATAACCACAAAACCCGATTTTTAAGGGGTTTTGTATAGTCAATTATTATGAAATTGTAGGAAAAATTAAAATTCATCAATTTAAAAAAATTTTAAAAGTTATTTAAAAATAGTCTTGTGTTATTACCATATTTTATTGTTGTCTAATCGCACGATATTTGTTTGAAAAAAACTTGTGTACACATTTCTAATTTTTATTTTATTTTATTTAACTCACAAATATGTTAAAAATACGAAATAAAAAAACATATAATAACTAACAATATTACTTAGTGACTTATCTGACTTATTTTTGACATGTAAATTTTTACACGTATTATGAGTTATTAAAAAATATTTTTTTGAATTTCTAAACGTCTAGTTATTTATCTTGAAAAATATGATTATATCGAAAACATTTATTTATTTTTTCATATTTATCACGGGTATATAAATGAATAAAAACGAGAAATGCTAATACGAGTTTTTAATTTAAAATGTGTAGCTGTAATGTTCTTTTAAATCAGAACGAATAATCTCGAATAATCTGAACTATGTCCGCTAAGTTTAAAACGTTGAAAGGTAATCAAAGACGTTAGTGGATAACACTATCATTTCCCAATATCACTAAAATCCTGACGAACAAATTTACAACAATGACGAAACATATAACAGAAAATCTGAAAAAGACTGAACTATATTATTTAATGTATTAAATGTATTGAACATTACTTATTTTAAAATTACAATACAATTTGACAAACTAAAAGTATCTAAGAAGTGATCGGAATACATGTTATTACAAATACAAATGTTATACAAAATATTTATTATTGTTTTTATGTCTATATAATATATATTTATAAAATATTTATATTATTTTATATTATGAAATACATTTTACAAAGTTTTCTTAATGGTATTGGAAGTGATAATTTTCTGTTTCTCTTTATTACACACAAAATATAGTAATTTAGACGCATTATCTATTTCTAACGTACTGATTGATCTAGTGATACGATATGTATTCTGAAAACTGATCTGAATTTATCGTGATGTCTTTTTTTAGAATGATTTCCCCACATTTTGCATTTTTTTTTTTTTACACACATTACATACATTTTCCGGATATTATTTTCGGCTATTCAACTGATACATAATAGACACGTACTGACAGTTATACCATATAGCCGGCTATAGATACAATAATAATAATAATAATAATAGCTCAATATAGACAAATTTAATCACTTCAAATAGTCAAAACTGATTTGGAATTGGTTTTAAAAACCGTGTTACCCGAAAATCCAAACCGAAGTTTGGATAAGAAAACCAAAATCTGAAAAATTTGAAACCGTTTATGTTTTCTATAATTATCCTATATCTAATGTTTATTTTATGAAATATAGTTATATTTATTAAGGTGTGATACTAATTTTATTTCGTGAATTCAATATAATTTTTTTGCAATTCGTTTTTATTGTGTTATATTTATATAAAATATATTCTAAAACTATCTATACTCAATTAACAAAGGTCGATGATTAAATATATATAGGTACCTATATAATTATATATGTATAGTTTTAATATTGGTTTTTAAGTTTTATAATCAATAAACATTTAATGTGTTTTGGTTCACCGCAAGGTACTTGGGTGGAATTTATTAATAATAATAAGTACATTATCACTGAAAACCTTAATCAAACCTAATTAATGTCTATAATTTTGAAATGACAAAAAAACTATGAGGTTTTTGAGATTTTTTTAGGACTACCTCAAAAAGTAAATAGTAACTCATTTCTGAGACGTAGATTGTATATAGATACCTCATACTTACTGGTAAAACTAAAACGCCAAACAGGAGACTATTCCTTAAAATGCAGTTTTAACTAACAAAAAAAAAAAAAAAACGATTATATATACATTGTATTTTCAGTGTTTAAATTTAGTTTAGACTGTAGAGAATTAATCAGCAATTACAAAATATTATTTGTGCTGATCATTTGATGGGGCGTACACTGAAAAAAAATTCGGGGGCCCGATATTTCCCGTCCATTTGCCCGGGCCAGGCCGATACTGGGCCACGACGACCTAGTTTTTAGGAGGGGTTTTTTTTAACTAAAGTCCTATTTCGACGTCTCTGCATGTCGAACGTACAACAGCGGACATCACGTTCGTTGGTGTTTATCGAATTGAAAAATAAAATACTCGGATACATCAAACTGAAACGTTTAATAAAAATAAGAAAACAGTTTAAAAACCCACGCCAGTTGTACGAAGCCTGCGATAAACGAACCCGTTTTTACTCGCCGAATAATATATTATATTGTACCTATATATTATGTAAACAAAATCATACGTTTTTCCTCGTCCGTCGTGACACATACCTACTGCAGTATATCGTTTACTGTTGTTGTTATATATACGCTTGTGTCGTGTACTGTATACTGTACTGACATGTATATTGTATACATATATCGTATATATATATAGGTATATGGACACCGGGTTTTGTGTATATAATATAATAATATATTATTGTTATAAAACGGACAAATATCTCCGACGAACCGGCCGCGCATCGCCCTTTATCCGGGAGGGTAGGTCAGCGAGCGGGCTGTCAGTCAACCGTCGCACACCCCAACAATAATACATCCACACCGTATATATACGTATACGATTATTATTATTATTATTATTATATATATTGCCGTGCTTATTTCACGGGGCTCGTGACTTTGTTTTGATTTAAGTATACGAGACACGTGGCCGCGTTTGTACAAGTCATCAGTGGTATACTGCTGCAGCAGCATCCGATCCCCAGGAGCACACACGTCGCCGCCGCAGCCTCCTCCGCGCGGCTCATCGTCCCCCCAAAAAATATCCGCGATTTCCCCTTCTATATACACAATACTATTATATATATATAATATATATATATATATATATATATTATATATATAGTATATATGTGTATATGTGTATAAACAATACTAATACTTATGTGTGTACGTGTACGATCCCCTCACACCCCTTTTTCCAATAACGGTAAATATTATTCGTGTACGCGCGCGTCCGGCGCGTGTTATATATAATATGTACGTTTTAAGGATAATACTGTACACACGTATATAATATATAGCTACCTACTTGTGGAATATATTATAATATATCGATTATTGTCGTTGGGCATTGTTTTTCTCGTACGCCGATCATCGTACAATGATATGCGTACGCGGAGCCGTAGCAAGATTCGGTAGTGCCCTTGTCAAAAAACTTAATTTCCGCCCCTAAATCGGCAATAAGGAAAAAGTTTCATCGATTTTTTTGGAGTTTCGCCCCATTCTTTAAAAATCTATTTATTTAATAAGCAAAAATAGAAAATCATCGACTTACTTTTACGAGATTTTTTCCGTCGAATTTTCCCCACCTCCCCCTCCCCCAATCTTAGAATATTAGGAATAGATATTACTGAATTTCGATTTTTGCGCCCTCTTTACTATTGTGCCCTCGGCCTGAGCCAGTTTTGTCAAGCCCTTGCTACGACTCTGTGTATACGCGGATAGCTAAATCTGCAAGATTTTGATTTCAAACAAGACAATATATAGCTATATGCCTACATAATCCATGATGTTTCCAAACAAATCGCAGGGCATTTTGGATTTAAATTTTCCGGCAGTATGAGCGTATAAACGATCTAGTGACCATAAATATATATGTACTATTATTACTATTAACGAGCGAAAAACCTTGTTAGTTGTTTGTAATGTATTTTTCTGAATTTCGGTCTTATGCATTTCCAAACGTTCGTTGATTTTTTCAAAATGTTTTGTAGCCTTTAAAAATATGTCCAAACTAAGCCACATTATCCTAGTAGCACCGAGAATCCTTAAGCTAAGCAGGAATCTTAGTTATACAATCCTATTAGTGTCCCATTTAGGATTCCCGTCAAGGAATCTACATCCAGTAAAAGGAATCCTGGTACAATTATATTTGTACCCCGTTGTCTGCAATAATGATCTCGTGAAATTGAAAGTATACAAAAACGCCTCTGGAATAGTATAAGCATGGCGAAAGAGGAAACATTTTTGATTCGCCACTGCAAATTCAATAACAGTCAGACCGAACTCGGATTGATTTCAAAGTGTATTATATGTTATTTCTTGTATATAACATATTGAAAGTCAATCTTTTGGGTTTTCTCCAGAGGGATCATGTCTGTCCTTTGACCATTTATCTTTTTAAGCGAAAACGGGATATCGAAAATTGCAAAGTGCCATAGGTCCACTTCCGTTGAGTTATGAGTAATCCAAAATTTTGTTTTGGACTACCCGCAAAAGTAACTTTTAGTATGTTATATACCTGTAACTTAGTGTACAACACATTTATCCATCGGTCCGAACTCGTTCTGACTGATATTAAATACACCGCGGCGATTGAAAAACTTTCACCTCCTTTATCGTGCCTGTAATCATATACTATCACTCGAGAATTTATGTTCTCACAATTTCAACTGCGTTAGTATCATTAATATGATTAGAGGTTCGAATCCAACTGCCGGAATTAAGATTGTTGCAAAATTGTTGTAAATGTTATGGTCTCCAAATAAGATTCCATGTCAGGATTTTTTGGGGTGAATATTTTATACCCAAAAGTACTATTAGAAATCTATCAGAATTCCCTACTGTACCAAAAGGAAATCCTGTACACTCCCCAAGAAGCCCTGATGATATAGGGTATATATTTACTAGTAGTTTTTATTAATCATAATAATATAATATGTACCTACTACAGAGGTCAAGAGAACAGGCGCAAGTCCAAATTTTTTTTGTAAAAACTAATGAATCTTACATATTTGAAATACGCATAAAATGTAATCTTTGAGTAGGAGTAAAATTATAGAAAATTTAAATTGAACATTTTTTTAGATATTTCCATATTTTTATTTATATATAAAGTCTTAATGTGAATTATATTTAAAAACTTTTGAAAAGTAATTTTAACAAGTACTAGTAGCCAGTAGGTATATTCGAGTATTTATGAAAAATATCTGGAACACAACTATAGTAGTTTACAATTTGGGAATTTAACTAGTGAATTATATTTAAAAACTTTTGAAAAGTAATTTCAACAAGTACTAGTAGCCAGTAGGTATATTCGAATATTTATGAAAAATATCTGGAACACAACTATAGTAGTTTACAATTTGGGAATTCAACTAGAATTAAATTCTAATTTTAATGAGAATATAAGATCCCTTTAGCTATTTTCTTTAAGGATTTTCAAGCAAAACTAAAACAACCTAAATTAATACCTCAAAACCATTTTTATATTAGTTAATTGTCAAACATATAGAAATGAATCGCTAATGTTTATTTACCAAATAAACAATTCAATTTTATTCCTACTATATTAGTAGTAAAAACATTCTCTCTACGAAAATAATTTGCAATAGTGAACTGTACCCAGTACTAAACACTGTAAAATATGAGTCTATATTATATTGGCAGCTCCAAGAGGAGGCCGAATAGGCAATATCTCCATTATAAATTTAGGTACTATAGATATATAGAAAAATGGTATTTAAATATTTTTTATTTATTCTAATTAGTAGACTAATCCCTAGATACGTCCCTGAGTCTAAGACACTGCAGATAACAAGCCAACCAATTAATATAATAATGTGTTTATTTATAATAAATTATGATTGTATATGAATAAACATTACGAAAAATTTTATATTTAATCCAGAAACTTAGAGAACACATTTTACAACGATATACTTTTTATTTTTTTCTGTAAATAGTTTTTCAGGTAGAATAGAAGTTTTGTGGTAAAAGATTATTCGATGGAAAATTCATTCTAGTTGGTACTTTTAAAAGGAAATTTTTTAATTTTCCTAGTAGTTTCCCTAAGCGTAAAGAAAACTACCTTTTATACGGTATAAATATAGTATGAAGTATTTTATAAATATAGGAGAAATAACAAAATAATAAATAAAATTGTCATGCCAACCAAATTTTTTTTTTGAAATTGGCTATTTAAAAGCCAAAGTTCATTATTTAATCTTTTAGGTCCTGTTTGCCTCGTATAATTCCATGTATTACAACAAATCATTAAAATGTTATCAGTGAGGTTATTTTTAATGAAAAACCAACAATTTAAAAATATTTTTAAAGTAATTTAAAAATAGTCCCGTATCGTACGACTTTTTATTGTTGTGTACTCGTGGCATTCGTTTAACAATAAGTTTACCAAAAACAAACAAAAAGACCTTTTAAATTATTAAAAAATGAAAATACCTATTATAAAATATTTAAAAGACAACATTTTGGAAACAATCTCATAAGTTTTTTATCGTTCTTTTAAGAGCACGTCGCACACGCATTTGCTGTCTCTATCTATCTAATGGACATTATAGCAAAATTACACTACGCAAAACAATAAATGTGGTGTCTACGTTGAAATTAGAGTTAAAATACCTATTACCCATTTCAAAATTGAAATGACATATCCTTTTTGTAAAATTTTGTGTATCAAAGTAATTACAGCGTTTTAAGTTTTTCGTTTTTTAAAATGCTGTAACTTCTCTGATAAACAATATTTTCAAAAAGGATATGTAATTTTCTAGAAAATATTCCCCTTTTTTAAATTTGTTATAGGTATTTTAACTCTAATTTTAACATAGACAGCACATTTAACAGTGGCGGCTCATGAACTTTGAAAGTGGAGGGGGGCGATTAAAACCAATTCATTTTTGAAAAGCATAGAATACAATAATAATTATGTACCAATTTAAAAGGTATTTAGTAAACCAAAATATAAAAAAATAAATATATAAATACATTTTACAAAAACCGAAAATTACTAAACAGATCTTACAAGTTGTTTTATTTGAATTTTCTGTTAATATGATACTGAATTATCTACTATATTATAATAATAAAAGAATAAATAATAAATAAATATTGAAATTATAGAAATGTGCATGCGTCACAAACACGAACACAGTAAATACACTTGTATATACACATTATTCCGTATTGTTTTCTAGTCGACATGTATGTCGGGCGACGATTCGTATCACTCCGGCGGCCGCATTATTACCGAATTCCCCCTCCTACGTTTTTGTGTTTTAGTCGTATAGTTATGACGGGCGATTGTCAACGTCGCCCCAACGCCGAGCGCTGTTCGTTATTCGATAACCGCGCAAATGAATAAAATTTAAAAATCGTTATTGTAATAATCTGGTTTTTGTATTTCTTCCATGAAAATATACTTATCTTTAGCGGAGAACTATTGTATTATAAATTTAACCCACAAATTGTACACATAACTTGATTATATTATGGTATCCAAGAAGGCCACTAGGAGTTTGTGGTATCATTATTTTCTATTATTACTCTGTGATATATCGTGTCTTTGCACTTTGAAGAATTTCCAGGCCACGTCTTATAGCTACGTGTCTAAGTCAAAGATGAAAATCCTATCAATAGAATTTCGTGTTGTACCGACATTTTTCTATATCTACCGTTAAACATGCTAGCTATTTTTAGCCAATCACGTAAATTCCTAATAATATATTTTCATCTTCGCCTCGTTGTTTTGCACTTATATCGTTTCCCCACCGTTGACCAACGGATTTTCCCAACTTTACTCTTTACGCGTGGCCAGTATAACTACATCTACATTCGTTCGTTTCGTGATTGTTATACCTACATATAATATATTATGTATATAGGTACGTATATATAATATTATTATCCATTATATTATATATACACGTATACACGTGGTCGCGGTCATCGTTTTTGCCAAGGAAAATCTATTACGTTCGCGTCTTTGGGAAAGCCCTCGAATTCGCATTAACGGTGATCAATCTTCATCCATCAAAACCGGGTTGCCCGGCGTATGACGCTTGCGGACCGAGGCTTTGGTGGCGGCGTGACGAGGGTCGTCGTCGGCGACGTGTGTGTTGTGTATATAATAATAATAATAATATAATATGTATACGCGCGGACGGACGAGCGTATGCGCATCGAGGTAATAAAAAGAAAAACGGCAATGTCCGTATATAAATAAAACACACTCGGAGATTGTTTTAAATCGACAGGACAAATACCGTAGTTTCTATCACACGAGTGGGTGTATGAAAATATTCCTTCGCTCACACGCATTTATGTGTGTACATTGTGTATACACGACCGTCCGAAAAGGTTTTTCGAGGATTTGAATATTTTCTGGCGAAGTAGCCCATCCTCCACCGTCTCTTCCATGACCTGGCACATCATCTCGTCCACGATCGAAACGCTTTTATCCGAAAATTCGTTTCAAACCCAGTCCTTGTGTTGTTGAGTAGAATTTAATACATATTTTGCGTATTGTCCACATCGGAAACCACGTGGATTCTTCCGTAAAATATAGCTGACCAGCTTAATTTTCAAAAAAGTCGTATAAGTAAATACAAGTTTTCAAGTAGGTACACTTTAATAAATCTAATGAAAATGAAAAAAAAAATTGTTTTTTTGGTCTTAGATGATATAACTTTTAAAACATTTCTTTCTACCATTATTGTTTTTGGCCGATCAATGATGTCAATTCCCTAAAATTCTGGTTAAGAATAATATTTAAATATATTGTGAAACTTTTTTCGTGGTTTGATCAATTATAATTATAGCCAATAAGTGTATCTTGATATGGAGTCGTCAGCAAAGCTCTCGAATGTATATTTGTATTTAAACACGCCATACTATTTTTCTTATTAAAAAATATTTACTTAATATTATTAAAATTAATACTCAAATCGAATTGGCTCATTCAAGTAACATATTAAGTAGGAGACGATGTTTTCCAAATTATAACACATTATCCATTTGATCCTAACATATTATAGTTATATATTGGAAAAAACACAATATATAAATAATATATATTATATATACATTATATAGTGAAACATCCGTTAACGATCATCTCTATATGTAACGGTCATTATTTTGGTCCCAACAACTAACAAGACGTGTTTTGAAAAATACATTACAAATTTTACATAAATAAAGGACGGTCACCTCTTAATAGTTATCATTTTTTCTGGTCCCTTAAATGGAAGTTTTGCTGTAATATGTAGTTTGTGTTAAAAAAAAATCAGCAAAGGTTTGATAAACATCGATCGATGAATAGAAGTTATAATATTATTTGAAACAGCAAAATTTTGAAAATGCGTTCATTTAAATCTTATTTTAATCCAAAACTTAATTTTATGATCAGATTGTACATAAGGTTATAGAAATATTGATAACCAGGCTTGAGCCTATATAAGGTCTTTTTATCTAGATAAAGGTAATAGATAATGTATCTAAAATTTATCTAGATAAAAGATAAATATGTATTATCTAGATAAAAAACAGAAATGTTTTTTAAATAATTAATTGTCAGTTTAAATATATAGGTATTACATTACACGCAGTTTACATTTCATTTATGGACTTAAATGAAAAATGTATTGAAACAATATAATTTAAAAAATACCATTTAACGTTTTATAATAATATTGGTTATTTATTTATACATTTCTAAATATCAAGTAAAAATATAGGTGTTAACTTACTGCAACTATTAAAATAGAGTGTTTTATAGCCAAATAATTAATACCAATATAATAGTTAATGTCAATTTTGAAATATGATGCATTTCGCTTATTAGATAGTATACTTTTGGTGAATGTATTGCATCCGAAAAAAAAACGATTCAAAGCGTAGAAACAATTTACTACACATAACTTATTATTAATTATGTTATTCAGTCATTCGTGATTTAAAAAAAATTAAATTATATAAAAATTATTTAGATAAATTTGACTATACAATACATAATATATAATTATTTATCTTGGATAGTACTACAGATATAATAGATAATTTATCTAGATAAGATAAAATATAAAGACATCTTTATTTGGATAAATATATCCAGATAAATCTGAACACTGTTGATAACCGTTTCAAATACTGGCGACTATAGTAATAATAAATGATTATAGCACACCTCGCGTTTCATACGATATTGCGGTTCAATGTATAGTGTTAATTTGTAGACTCTTGAATGTATAAATTAATGTGATTATCTCGATGAAAACGAAAGATATTTCACAGATATAACGATTCAATCCAATGTTTTAAAAAATTGTTGTTTTATGCTTCCGACAATGTGACCGGAATGTAACTGTTGGTCCCAAGATTGTAACTAGCGGGGGAAACCAACTTGCCCTCCCCCAAAAGTTTCTTCAGTCAGGCCAAAAATCAGACTGACAGTCGGCTAAATCGTTAAGGTTCTCGTGCCCAATGTAAGGGTCAGAAATGCTAAATCGGAAAATCGGAAAACAGAAAGAAGTTGATGATTTTATTTAAAATTTTTTGCTAATCGATTTTTAAGGAAGTATTTTACGAAAATGATCTTTGCAGTCGGTCAAATTGTTAAAGTTGTGACATTTTTTTTTTTGTTCATTGAAAAAAATAAGTTCAATTAGTTGGTAAACACACTGCCCCTCTCAAAAAAAAAAAGGCCACAACTTTAACAATTTGACCGACTGCAAAGATCATTTTCGTAAAATACTTCCTTAAAAAACGATTAGCAAAAAATTTTAAATAAAATCATCAACTTCTTTCTGTTTTCCGATTTTCCGATTATTAGGCCCCGGTTGTCCCAAATTTTCCGGTCACACGTATATATACATAAACGCGTTTGGTCATCAATTCACATACGCGCATATACACATACTAGTAAGTCATATATATATATATACGTATTCGTGTTATTATTAGCATCGTCATTATCATATCATCATCATCCTCCTTACGTTCTCGTGTACGCGTACGCATCCGATAGAAAATATAATATAATATACAGAACAGTGGCGGCGGGATGAAAAATGTCGGTTAGTGGCGGAGGCGGATGACGACTGGGCAAATGCGTATTCGCCGTAACGAATGGTTTATATAAAAACCCCTTATCTTCATTAGCGAATACAAAAGCGACTCGAAATTAATGACGCCGTTCGTCGACCGCCATAAATCAACCCGTTTGATCATAAGAAAGCCATCGGCGGCGATGACGGGAGGAATGGTGGTGGTTAGGGGGGCAGTACACATTTCTAGGTTATGTATATACACCGTCGGTGCACCAGCCAGTGGCAGCATCCATATTCCCTCCCCCCCACGGGAGGAGTTGGGGTGGGGGAAGCAAAAGAAACTGTTTAATTCAATCGTTTCGTCCCGCTCGCCAACGAACGAACGACGTATATACGAGTAGGTATATATATGTATATGTATATATATATGTATATAAATGTGTGTGTATGTGTGTGTACACTACATCGCCTCCGCGATACCGAAAAAGGGCTTCATAAATACGATTTCGTATATCTGTTCCGGATATCCACTCGAAAATTGATGATGGGTAGAGAGAAGAGCGAACCGGGGATGTGAATCCCGGGTACCGCAACCGTGGTATATATATATATATATATATATCCGCGTCCGCAACACTCGTTAGACTCTTAATCACTATACATTTATACATATATATATACTACCGCGGCAGAAACACACACACCGACCGTCGTATATATACCACGACCGTGTTATCATTTTGATATTATTTTTACACGCACTATTCGTATATAATATATATATATATATGTGTGTGTGTGTGTATGTGTGTGTATATACGTATATACAACGATATACCTAATACTTCATCCCCGCAGCTGTGTTTCGGCGCTTTTGAACTTCTCGTCGTTTTTTTTCCCCTCCGATCCGTTTTTAATAAGAACCATTGCTCGGCGGCCAAACACTTTCCGTGATGGCGTATACGCGCGTATGTCTCCCGCCATCCCGTAAACACCCCCTACCCCCTGCCCGTCACCACACGGAGCTTACGACCTTAATGGCAGCTATCAAAATACTATCAACGGAGGTGGGCACCGCGAGAGAGGAAAAATCTTCGACCCCCTCCCCCGTCGTGAAATTTGTCCAGGTGTCGGACTTTGTATACACCGCGGCGGCTAGGGAGAGCGCGCAAGATAGAAAAAACAGCTTAACTAAAATGCAAAACAGATTTCTCCTTTTTTTTTTTTTTTAAGAAGCCCGGAAACTTTGCAGTTTTTATTATTTAACCATCTGGCAATTTAAACTGGAAAGATAAGACTGTTTGGCCGTCTCTTCTACATTAAAACTTCGGCAAATCCGTTTTAATAACAATAATCTTATTTTATATTCCAAGACAAATAATGGAATTTTAATTAAGGATTTATTTTACTCTCAGAGTGCAGACGGAAAAATATTATAATACGAATTTATTTTTTTCTTTTCTTTTTTTCGCAACGTTTTTCCTTCTATATTTTAAATATCGTCAAAATATTATATAGAGTTTCGACCGGCATATATATTTGTCGGTCTTAATTATATATATATATATATATTTTTTTTTTTGTTCATATTTGACCCGTGTTTTTCAAACGTGCCATTATTATATATATATATATATATATATATCGATTAGTAATTTCACCGGAATAATGGGTGCGAGGGGCAGGGGTACACTCGATATCGGAAAATCTCATTTCGCAAAGGGAGAAAGAGAGAAGAGTCCGTAGAGTTTGTTTTTCAGATATATAATTCCGAATCCCTGTGCGCCGTATATTCAACGCATTTGCATAGATTAGCATACTAGTTGATCCCTTATTGCTCACCCATTCCCCGCCGATCCCCTTAACAACAACTTTCGGCACCAGATATCTTTTGATTCCTGTACAATTCACTCCTTCTCCCCCTCTTCCCACCCCCTCCATCCACGTCACCGTCATTATTATTTAGCCCAGTAAAGCTCCAGCAAGCCTCTATACGTGCACGTTAATACCCACCAGTGTTTGCATATAAGTCCTACACCCGATGGTACCTATAACCTATATATTATATAAAATATATAATATAGTAAAAAAGGTTAATGTAGGGTCTCCTACCTGCATTGTATATATACAATCCGTTAGTATTTAATCGGAGATTTAATTTCAGGAATTCAATATTTCCGTTGGATTATTATCATCGTACGAACGATAAACCATGTGCCATGGTTGTGGTTGTTTTTTTTTTTAGCAAAAATATAATATATCTCCGTTTTAAATTCAACCCATTCTCGATAACACGTGGCTAAATGGATGCACAATTAATAATGTTCAGTGTTCAGTATTCAGACTTATCTAGACTTTTTATTCAACTTTTATCTTATCTAGCTGATAAATAGTGATGCCATATCTAAATATCTGTGATCTTAGATAAAGGTATCACATTTCTAGATGATTATTTATGTTTACTACAAGATTGCGTATAAGGCCATCAACTATTTGATAAATTAAAGTTAAGTAATAGTAAATTTGTTTGTTAACTAATTAATATGGAGTATTGTGAACTTATCAAATTATCTAGTTTACACACTCTGGTTTAATAATAATTAGTTATTAACTAGTTAGTTATTTTTCATTAAAAATTGAGTTTTTAAAAAATATTATTTAGTATTATCAAAGTTTTATTCGTTACCATAAGTATCATTATACACAGGAAGATTATTTCTGAAATTATAAAAATAATACACCAAAAATTGAAATTATTATTACTCTAATCACATAGTTATAATAATGATAAAGATAATAATATATAGTTTTAACCTAAACTAGTTAAGTTATTAATAAATTAACTTTTAAATTTAAAGTATTTAAATATTTTTTTAATTAACTTAACTATATATTTATTTAATTTCATCATTAACTTCGCCAATCTTCGATTCATTATTTTCATTGTCTATTTTCGTTGACCAAAGTTTTGTATTTTTTTTTTTAGAATTAACAAAAATAATAATAATAGTTATAAAATTTAAAATTGACTAATCTTTATGTGCAGTAACTAGATACAATGTAGTGCTGTTATCGTTGTCTTTATCTATTTAAATAGTTTGTGGTATTGTTTCAACGCTGCATATTATAGTATTAATTATTAATTGCAAACAATTATAGGAACTATCAATATAAGTAAAGTATATGGATACTTTTGTTTAGGTTTGAATAATTTTATAACTAATATTCTACTGATATCGATAGAATAGAAAAGTATGGAAAAGTGCTGTATTAAATTACTTTATCACGTTTTTAACGAAAACAACAGGCAACTATATAGTTGTACGCAAAAAAAGAAAGGATTTAATATGAAAATTATGACGTTAGGATTTTATTTGGATATTGCAATGATTATCGGTATTTGCATATTTACATTCGTTTACAGTATTAATTAAAGGTATTCATATTTTCTTTCGATACGACCAACTGAAAATTTTAATTTAAAATGTTTAAGTGTCACTACGTAGCTATGTACTATTTATTCCATAAAATACGAATTAATAACAATATATATTTATTATACGTAATACTTAGATGTTTGAACCGTTAACTACTATGTATATATGTACATACTTCCACCTGTTTTACTCCCCAACTAGTCATTTAAAAATTTACTTATAGATACGCCTTGTAATTAATTTAATATTCTTCTCTATTCCTTATGTACAATTATTAATATGCCTCAACTATAATTATAGTGACCAAATATGTATTTATTTTCATAAAAAATTATGAGCACTATTTTTTTTTTCATGCTACTTCCTAAATTATTTTTATTATTACTATAAGTATACATTATATTAAATGTATTTATTTTTAATATCTATTTAGAGCTGTTTTATGTAATTTATAATATAACTTGGTTTTGGTTTATTGTATTATTATAATTAAATATAGTAGATATGAAATATGTATGCATATCTATATATCTATATATACGGCTATATCGTATACGAATTTAGAATTTATTATATATATATTATTATTATTATTATTGTTATTGTTTATTATTATTATAATTAAAATCAGTGTCAGGAATTATCTAGATTAATTATCTAAAATTGTATTAAATACAATTTTACATTTTTACTAGATAATGTACGTATCTAAATAAAAATTGTTTATCTTTTATTTTATGTTATCTATATATACTTGTAGATTTATATTCTGTTATCTTTATCTGTACATATTACGGACTAAGATAGTATGGACTGGAAACGACATAATGATGAAAGGGAGCCGGTCCTCTTGTAGGTTGCGTAAGAGGAGATCGGGGGTAATAGTACTCGACAAACTCTAACGCTACCTATAGTCAATTAAACCTATTAAACCTACAAAACGCAAATTATATTATAATGGACATGATAATAATTTTTAATTTGTTTTAGTTTTTATTTTTTAATATTAATTACAATAATTAAATGAGAGAAGGTAAAAAAAAAATAACAAGAATAACAACAATTAAATACCTCTATATTTTTGAATTAACAATATATATTTCCTATACCTAAATTTCAATTATGTATTTACAAGTTTTGAATATTTTTTCTTATGAAGAAAGTAGGTACTTACTAACTTTTTATTACATAAAAATATTTATTTTGAAAAAGAGCGAGAATATTTTCTAGCCATTTTATATGTATGCGTGAAATAATTTAATAATTTTATAATATGTATATAGATAGCGCATGAATCGGTGGCATACTATTTCCCTCAGTACACCTCTTCACGCGACCAACAAACGGCTGGTCGAAAATATTCTCGTTTTCAATTCATACTATCTTAGTCCGTGGTACCTATCTTGGTTCTATCTATCGTGGTATCTATCTAAGGTTAAATAAAATATACCAAATATGAACACATAAATTATATACTTATATATCTATACATGTGTACTATATGTATATACCTACCTATCATTTATCGATATATAGATAACTCTTTTATTATATAATTCTAACACTGATTATAATATATTTTGAGATAAAAATACATAGATGCAAAATATTGTACGTAAAATTGTACGTTTTTTATACTTTAATATTCGTAGATAGTTAATGCGAATTAAATAACAAACACACTCATTAAAATTTTATGCAATAATTGTATTTTTTTTTTTATTTAATTTTTATAATTTTACTCTGAACTGCTACGCACGAGTCAATTTTATAGGCCCAGGATCATTTTAACTAAATTAACGTATCATTAGGAATATCTTGTACGTTTTTAATTATGGCATCACGAAGTTCTTGTAAAGATACAGAAGCTAGGGTACACAATATTTTTTAGGTAGCCCTACAAAAAAATCCATTGGAGTTAAGACTAGTAATCGGGCCGCCCAATTTATTGATCCCCCTTGCCGATCCATTTTTCAGGGAAATCAGTTTGATAAATCTCTAGCTATCCGAGCATAATGTGCCGGTGCTCCATCTTGCATAAAGTATTGTAATTCTAATTCAACATTATTATGTAAATAATATTAAATTGCATACCAAATTTGAAATGTTAATTTTGTAGTTTTATTATTATTGTAAAATAAAAGCTGTGTACAATTTAACTATAATTTATAGTAACTTGTTCTTCTAATAAATTGGTATAAACTTCTCCATTCATATTGCTCTCGATAAAAATTTGCCGGAGGACACTTGTATCCCATATTGCACATATAGTTTTTTAACGTATTGACTATGTACTTCGGAAATTAAGTAAATGTGGATTTTAATCAGCCTAATAATAAGTCCATTATTTGCTTATCTGGTCATATCTTACTAATGTACTTTCATCATTAAAAATTATATTTTTAGCAACATTTTCATTTCCATTTTACTTTTCTTGCGCTCAATGACAATAATTAAAATGAATTTCCGTATAAACTGATTAAATTTCATGTACAATTTTATAAGTTACAATTTTACAGTTTTATAAGGATAATCATCATAAGTCTTGAGTATTTTTTTTATTAATATATGGCTAATGCCAGCTTCTCGAGCACGACTATGTAATGAAAATTTAGGCTTTACTATTGAACAAGCTAAAACATTAATTGTACTATACTCATTTGAAGCACTTTTAGATTTTAGATTTTCATTTCAACAACACTACCAGTAGTTCGGACGCTTTCTATTAATCTACCTAATAGTAAAGCAAAATTTTTATTTTTTGTTACCTAGCAAAATGTAATAATAAATTGTTTAAGTGTAGGTTTTTTTTAATTATCAATAACACCATTGATTCGCGTAGGCCTTTCGGGATGCCATTCACTGACTCACCAAATATTCTGGCAGTAGCCATTTGGTTTTAATTGTTTTCAAAATAAATAAATAACAATTCAACATACTCCGGAATAGTAAATTTCATTTTTTATTTATTTAAATTTATTAAATTAATAATGTGAAACAAAATCAAAATGAATATCAAAATAAATTAATAACACATTTACACTCCTGCATTATGTATCTATATGATTTTAAAATTATAATATAGGTAAACAGTATTTACACTAATCAGTTATCTTACCTGGATATAACCAATATTAAGTATAAAACATTTTTAAAAAATTTAATAAAAAAATTTTAATCTACTTCTGACCCAAATGGCTATCGGTATTTTGCTTCGCTCCGTGCCAAGTATAAATACGAATCTAAGAAATGTCGTCAACATTTCACTAAACGTATTGAATTGGGATTTCGCTGTAATCCTAAGTCCTTCTGGAAGTTCATTCGAAATACAAGGTCATCTGATGGTGGTATCCTTACCTTAACATTGTTTCTTTAAGCGATATAAGTGTCACTGGTAATATTGATGTTGCAAATTTATTCTTTAAATTTTTCACCTCTGTTTATACTACTACTACTACTATATCTACCTCTTCTCCGACATCCTATTGTTTATCATATGATCTTCCCAGTAATTGTTATTTCTTTGTTAACGATATTGAACTTGGTCTTTCTACATTTCGTAGTGTGTCTGCTGTTGGTCCTGACGGATTGTCAGGCGACGTCCTCTTTAATTTAAAATTTTTCCTTGCATATCCGCTGTGGCTACTTTTTAGACGACTTCTAGATGAAAGTACTTATCCTGATTTATTCAAATTAAGTTATATTACTTCAATTTTAAAGAAAGGTGATACTCTTATTATGAATAGTTATATATCTATTTTCCATTATGTCTCGTCTTG
The DNA here is from genome assembly GCA_025469235.1 of Pemphigus obesinymphae. NCBI lineage: Eukaryota > Metazoa > Arthropoda > Insecta > Hemiptera > Aphididae > Pemphigus > Pemphigus obesinymphae. The sequence goes on along the minus strand of JAIPRL010003972.1, from coordinate 12,728 downwards.
CTAAATTGTTTGAATCGCTTGTTTTACGTGGTATTCAATCTAAAGTTAATTGTTTTCTCATTGATGAACAACATAGATTCCCATCATCACGATCATCTATCACTTGTAACCTTGTTTTAACTGTTTATATATATAACATAATTGATTATCATGCTCAGGTGGATGTTATTTACACCGATTTCTACAAGGAATTTGATCGTATTGAACATTCCTCTCTTTTAAACGTTTTGAAGTTATCTGGTTTTGGTGAGCTACTTGGTTAAATTACCTCTCAATGAGGGAATACTGGATCAAAATCTATGGTGTTAAATCGACCATAAGTGATGTACCCTCTGAAGTACCTCAAGGAGGACATCTCCCCCATTTTTTCTTTGCAATTTTGGTCAATGATGTCAAAGTCTCATCTTAATAAAAGTAAAATTTTTATTTTGCCCGATGATATGAAACTTTCATCAACAATTAGTTCTTTTAAATAATAAGAGAATGTTAAACGTAAAATTTTTTTAAAAATTTCAGTGAAAAAAAAAATTTTCAATCTTACATCTCTACGCACGCCTATGCAATATATGGACAAAATGTGCGCATTTTGAACTATGAGTACATTTTTTGTACATACGCGCCATCACAGTGGAGTAGAATAAAATATAATTATGTATATGAAGTAGAATGAAGACGTTTACATTTTGTCTATATACATGTATTAAAGTTTAAATATTTCTCACTTAGATAAGTTTAATAAAATTTTTCTAGTTCAATTGTACCAAAATATTAATTCACATGACATAAATATGAAATAAATATTCTATGATATAATTATGAAGATTAGAGATCTCTTATATTTATTATCTTATTATATTATAAAAATATTATGGCTTGAATGCAACATCATGTAAGTACAACTGTTTAAGAGCTTTACACTTTATAAGTTTTAATTAAAATTCCTTTGAAATATGACACCTTTTAAGTGCAACCCGTGTATTCAATTTACATCGGGTTTTTAATAGTGACTTATTTTTAAGGGGATTCGAGTTGGTCATTTTGTATAAGGAATGTTATATAGGCAATTTATCGTACATGATAAAATTTTAATTCAGAATTTAATGCAGTTAGAAAGGTCATTGAAGTTAATAAAACTAATAATAAATGAATAAATACACGCGTTGAGCTTGTATCTATATCCGTCTAGGTTAAATATGAATTGCAAGTGTGAAAATAATGAAAATAAGACCATATACTAAATCACTTTTTGAACAGAAAGTAGCTTTTACTGTAACAAAATTGTGAAACTTTGGCTAGTCCAATTTTAATTCTGTAAAAAACATAAGATTCTTTGACATATTTCCTAGGTTTTAATCGAGGTATTTTTCGAAATATGAATTTCCGTTTAAGATATCAAGTAAACAATTTTTAATAATGAAATTTTGTTTAATCATATCGAAATCGAAAATTCATATTTCTGAAAAATGCCTCGATTAAAACCTAGAAAATATATCAAAAAATATTATGCTTTTTACAGAATTAAAATCGGATCAGCCAAAGTCGCGCAATTTCGTTACAGCGAAAGGTCTAAAAACCATATTTTTTTGACCGACTCGAACCACCTTAAGGTTGAAAGTTTTTTGGATGAATAGGTGGATAAAGTATGGGTAATCCGAGAATTATTTGGTCGAACTATTATTGTTCTCAAATTCATATACTTATACAAACTCGAACCTCACTACTTCACTCGGTTCATCTAGGTACGTTGTGTTGATTTTCATACAATATATAATTTATTAAAATTGTTAAAAATAATACGATTTGAATAAATTCACCGATATATGTCAATTTTATAGTTGGTACTTACTCTGTGACTTAGTCGGTTGGCTTCTCGGACTTTTTCAGTAACATTCTCAGATTTTCCATTCTTGTCAGGCATAAAATATATTAAATGTACTAATATCCAGTAAATATCATCTATACTACAAGTAATAATTAGGAACGATAAAAGTTGGTACAAAATTTAGAAAATGTATAGATAGTCGCAATCGCTGTTATTTGAAAATCGTGAGTCATTATAGTTGACAAACAATACCTTTGGGTCTATTGAGTAATAATCATAATAAAATTATCACCAACTGACTATAATAAAATAAATGACTACGATAAAAATTTGTAGAAATTGAATATGAACTCGAAAATTTGTTCGTTTTTATGATAAACTAAAATGAAATAAAGTATTTATATTACATTTTCGGGTCAATCATACTCGAAGTACGGACGAACGGAAACAGAAAAATTATAAGCCCGACGTGCAATAGCAAGAAAAACACAACAACAAAAAAAAAAACCCACTCGGCCGGGACAGAAAACGATTCGTGGAATTAAATGAAAAGCGCAACATTTTCTCTTCCATAAAATATCATCTAATTGGCTTATGCATTTTATATACCTATAAAATTATCGATATTTTATATACAAATAAATTGGTAAAAACATAGTTTTTTCTTTTTTTAAATATTTTTTAAACATTTCGATTTAATTTAATTACACATGTACGCATACGAGTAAATATATCATTAATCATCATAATAATAATAATCGCATTTTTAATAATTAACATTTGAAAATATGAATTATCACAAGTGAGTGTGTATGAAATCGCTAATAAGGTATTATAGTTTTGTGAAAATATTTTGTATTCTATTTCATTTATATAATAAAGATCATATCATATCATATATCATATATATTATACGTGATCATTATAGTTATAATGTTAGCAGTTCGAAAAACATATTATTTATTTCAAACAAGAAACTTACAAATATACCTAAACTGATTATAGCACGCTATGTCTAGTGATATTTTAACGAGTCCAAGTCTGTAGATAAAATTATAATTAACACTATTTTCGTTTAACTTTTTTACCATCCTATGTTATAGAACAAAATATAAGCTATGATCTAAATATATAATAAACTTGCCTACTCGTATTAATTATATGAGAAAATAGTCTTAAAAAACTTTTATAATACCGAGCAAAATGACATAGGTAGTGATATATTTATGAATATTGTGTTATTAGATGATCTAAATTTATTGTTATATATTGTTACAGATTATTTAATTTGTTTAAATAGCGAAAAATCAATTAAATTAAACAACTAATAACTAAATATTTGTATATATTTGAAAAAAATATAATTTATGAAAGTATTGAAAGTATAGGTATGTCATTTTACCCGACCTCTCAGGATAAACTGATATACCTAGTAATTACACCGTTTTTATAAAATTTAATTTTTTTGAAAAAATGATTTTATTCAATGCAAATAAAATGAATCAGTTACTGTTTTTTTTTTTTTTTTTTTAAATTTTAATATTTATTTTTGCGTAACTCATTGGATAACTTAGTTTATAGAGACTTAATTTTTGGATAGAAATACACCTTTCTTTTTTTAACCGAATATATTATTTACCTGTATATAAAATAGTGAACTTTGAAAAAAAAAATCCTATTTAGAATATTTTTATACTATGTCTGCGCGTAGTTGAAATGATAAAATAAAGACCTGCATGGGGACAAAATATTTTCACGAGATAAGTATTTTGCATGTTTGCACGGTAATCGATTTTTAGGACGGGCGAGACTTAATATTTGTCCAATAAACACCCTGGCTATATTGTATATAATCTTGGTAGTATATTTTCACGTTACCAGTGCAAGGTCTAAAATGTGATTTATGACGGAGTGTCTCGGACGAGATACACTCAGCACGCGGGAAAGGGTCCCGTATGCAAATGAGGTTATAATTCACATTCGAGAGGCACGACCGTCATTCCTTTCACCCTAACTTCACTTCGGTGTGTGTGTGTGTGTATATATATATATATACTTGAGATAGCTAAATATGTATATATATATATATATACATACATACGAAAGAGAAACAGAGTCTGCAAAAGAGAAATGAAAAACAGAAAGAAAAGAAATATCTTTTAGTTTTTCTCGGTTGTCAAGACCAATCAAACGCGAACGCCGGAGGGGTCGAAAATCGACGAGACGAATTGTTACGATTTTTGCATAAATAATAATAATAATAAAGATAAAAATAAAAAAATGGAATACACCCATCTATATATAACAGTATAACGACAGTTTTTATTTGAGAGTTCATTAGGAAAGGACGAATGTTTGAGTTATTGTTTCTCGCAATTAAATGACACGGCAATAACAAAAAAAAAAAAAAAACAATTTTGTTCTTCGGTTATGAAAAATCGGAACGGTTTCCGGTCTCTTGATTTTATGAATACCTAACGAGGAATTTTCATACTGTAAACAGGTTTACGCGAGAACGTTTTTCTACCTTAAAGTTTTTCAACTTTAAAAACTCGAGAAAACACAGTTAACAAAAAAACTGGTATATTTTATTATTATTATTTAGTTTAATGTTGGTAAATAGCAAAAAAAAAAAATAATTTCGATAAACAAAATATATCGTAAATATTACGTGATTTCAAATATTATTGTTTATGTTTTTATGTAAGTGTATACAAAAATTATGTGACGAAAGATATAGGTATCAATCCGAGGAAAATATTTAATAATGAATTGTCGATTGCTGCAAATAAAAACTTCAGTGCTTAGAAATATAATATCATATTATAACTAGAGGTTGGATTTTAATACCCTGTAAAAATCATTTATTTACCTAAATAAATAATGCCATAAAACTTCAATTACCACGACATATTACAAAAAATGTTACCAAAACAACATTAATTATTAAGTATATATTATATATCTTAAACTCATTAATTATTACAGCTTGAAAAACATCGTGTCAAACATCGCAAGAAGAAAATGTAAATTTTCGAGCTATAATTAAGGCTATATAATAACATAAATTATTATTATTATAAAAAAACAAAATTAGTTTCTATAATGATTTTGTCATTTTCGTGCATTTTAAGAAATAGTCGATTAAAATCTTTTTATAGTATAAAAATACTTTTATTCAGTATAAAAATATCATAATCATCATAAAGATAAATATAATATTATGATTTTGATAATTTAATTGAAACATAATATTATTATAAAATACTAACAGAGATTAATTATTTAAGATCTAATTTAAATAATTCAAATGTATTTATCTTGAGAAGCAAGATATATTATAAAGAGTTGAAAACTTTTCACTATGGTTATTTTAGAATTTGATCGATGTTAGAAATTGGTTTTACTTCTACCACAAATAATTGGATTTATGCTATGGATTGTGGTCTTACAATTATGTGATTTTATTTTCATGTCTGTAGTCGAAACTCAATAGTTATATGGTTGAAAAACTGCTCAGAGTTTTTTACTTATTAATTTTTCGGTAATACATTTTTTTGATTGTTGACACTTTAATGAGCTCAATTTGAGATTTTTCCAGTATTTTTTTTTACTAAAAACTACCAACAAAATTACCTAAAAACAGTAAAAATACGTTTTTGTCAATATTATGATTGTGGTTATTTGTTTATAATTACAAAAATAATTAATTAAATATAGCAGTAAATAATAAGTTTTGAAATTTACACTGCACATGTATTTTAGTACTATATTAACGTGATAATATTTTTTTAAATTGTTATCCAATTTTTTTTTCCATTTGTGTAATTATAGATTTTGAGATACTGTAAGCATAAAATTGGTATAGTTTTGGGATTAAAATCTAAAAATTCAATAAAATTCGTATTTCGTTTATTATACTCTTACTTGGGTCTAATTGTTAAATTCAAAATTTGTACTTACTACTTGCATTGGATTATTGAATATATATACGGAATAGTAAATATATAGTTAACAGTACTAGGTATGTACATGAGTGAACGCAAGAAGGGGAGCGGGTTCAATCCTCCTTCGAAATTCAAGAAAAATAAGAAAGTTGACAACTTGGCTTGAGAATTTGTAAAGTAATTTAAAAAATTTTCTAATTTCAAGATTAAAAACTAAACCAAAACTAAGTAGGGTTAATGTTACTCTTGAATTAAGGTTAGGTTAAGCGTATGCTTCTTTATTAAGTTTTACAAAAGAAAAACAATAGATACCTTTATTTAAATGAATCACACAATATTAAACTTTAATATTAAAATTTGGATATATTATCGATTGTGTTATTATATTCAATAACACGGGAAAAAATGATCAAATATAAATATACAATAGTATTATAATTAGGTACTATTTTTGTTATTGAAATCAAGTAAAAAAAAAAAAAAAAAAGTATTCTAAAACTATTTGGAATATATTTTCGGAAGTATTTCAAACACTTAGGGAATACTGTTATCAAAAAGTATTCGAATACATACTCTGAATACCTACTTCTTTTGGCGGTATTCGGAATACTTTTACAAAGTATTTTACCCGATTCGGTAAGGTTTGTCGGAAAGTTGGTTCTAGAAAATTACTTTTTTTGTATTTTAGGAACGGCAAATTTTCGTTTTACCTACCTACGTAGTAAAGGAACGTATTTTGGATTTAGTTGGCCCTGCTAGTAGGGATACATGATCATATCTGACCGGGACACAGGTGTAGGAGGGGGCGAAAAACTCACGGGAGCGAAAAATACACCCGGTTAAGCCGGAATCGCGTGATATGATATAATTATTACGGATACATAATGCATATTATGATACGTCTCGTACGATTATTACGCGCGTCTTATGGCCGAAACGATATATTATTATAATAATAATATACGTAGTATTATTCGGAAATCAGCGCGGGGGTGTGTACATCCGAAGGGACGGTGACTCTGCAGGGACGGTATATGGGGGTTGTGGTGTGCCACAACAATGTTGTCAATCAACGTTTTTATTTACATGTTAATATACGTGTATAAAAGGGTGGTCGGTGGCCCGCGGGCGTTCGCGCCGAGCCGCGACACTGTGTATATATATATATATATAATGTAGGGTCGGCGGACGACAAAAGCCGCGGCGCGGGGTTCGACGATTTTCTGCTAATTTAACATCATTTCGAGCAGGAAACCGCGGCCTGCACGCATCCCTGCATTCGGCCGCCGCGACAACCCTCTCCGGCCGCGACGTCACCGTCACCGGCCGCCACCGGTCCCCGCGCGCTCTTTCCGCGGCCAAAACCGGGCAAGTACATACCGTTTCATCGTCATCATCATCATTATTATTATTATCATTATTATTATTATTATTATTATTATTATTATTATTATTATTATTATTATTATGTCTCTATGTGTGCGTGCGTGTGTGTGTATTTTTATACGCGCACTGTGTATGCGAGAGAGGGGGGGGGAAACCCGAATCCCCGCCGATGCACAAATGAAACGGTTGATTGGCCCTCCGGAGCCCGGGCGCTCGCCGGAGTCTTTTAAAATTAAGCCTTTTATCTAATTTAAATCCGACCGACGACGCGGTGGCGAACGGGCGCGCGCGCGGTCTCCGTAATTCCATTATTGTACGGGTAGCTTTTCGGTAACGGTTATGCCGGGGCCAAACACCGCCAGCCGCCGCTTCCGAGGGGATTAAATTCTTGAATTTTCTCCGCCCGACCTTTGCGGTTCGATAACTCCCATCGGTATACCCACTACTTCTACCGCTCTACCTACCTCTATATGTATTATTATTATTATTGTATATAACTCGCCAATCGCCGCCGTATCTTTGTGTGTGTCTGTAAAGTTAATTTTAAACACTACCTAGGTAACGGTATCCCTTTACCTAAATCGTTGAAATTATACACCATATACATACCTACGCCTATACTGTATATTACGGATAATATAGATAAATGGATTATCAGCTATCTCAAAGGACGCAAATCAATGTGACCATATACCAACTTGGTTCACAGCTTATAGGTGGTATTCCACGTTCGCCGTGTATACCGTGCGCACAGTCCGTGTCTGTGTATCGTTAATTATTATTAAACAAGATATCGTAGTAACCATAGACCATATGGTTTATTATAACCATTTCAATTAAACACTAATTGAACATTTTCATAAATTAACTATTAAAACTACTATAAACAAGTACTAATTAATTTGTAATAATATAATAATATTATGTTATTATATTATAATAGAATTCTGATATAGGTAACAAAAATTCTTATCACAATTGGACTTTTTGAGAACTGATAACACAATACGATAATCACACGGGACAAAGTTGAGAATTGTTCAACTTTGCGGTATCCAAGTTTATATATCGATAGACATGGTTGACACAACAAGTTACCGAGTGGTTCAACCAATCAGAGAGCTATTTTGTACGAACGGCTGATACACGGAGAGCGTGGATTATCGCGTTTACTGTAGATAGGTATAACAGATTATCACCGAATGTTATGATAATATGAGAATCGATTTTGAATTTTTCCCCTACATATACACAAAAGTGCAGGAATAAGTATAACGATGTAGTTACAGAGTTACTGAAAATCGTTAATTCGTAACTCAACAATATAGTTAGGTATTTTTAGGTTTTTATACGTAAATATAAATTACTTTATAATATCACCGTTATGGATATCCTTCAGTCTCTCCTTATGATTCATTGTTATAGTCATCTACTAAGGATAGATTGTTTATTTGATAATTTAATTAATCGATTTATATCATATTTTCTTTCATATAATAATTATATAATTATTCATAGAATAAGAACCTGAAATCTAAAGCCCCCTAATATACGGTCACTTATGAATGACAATCAACGTGATTGACAGTCAAGACTGACGATTGATAACTATACCATATACCATATATATTAAAACTGACAATCTTCATCAATCATTCGGTTATTTTATTTTATTGGCCAACACAATAGTTACTATTGAAAGTGTGGTGCATCATGTAGTTGTTATTTTTTTTTTTTAGTTGAATTTATGTCAGCTGTTGGATCGATTTCTTTTAATTTATTAGTTAATTGTACATAGCATTCTTGTTTCAAAATTCTATTTTTGTACAAATCACTTTTAATTTTCCGCATAGCAGGTAAACTACGGTATAAACGTATAAATTCGCGCCAAATTCTTCATTATTTACTTTATTTGCCATTTTTGGACGAAGATATAAAATTTACAAAAGACAAAAAAGACACGACTGCTCCATACAATTCGACTTGATTGACTGACACATGGTCAATCATGAATGTCATTATCAGTCACACACATACACGGTCAGTCATGAATGTCAATCACGATGATTGTCATTTAAAACTGATCATATATAACCCCCTGAACACGCTCAAAGAGTGTGTTTTTCTTAACTTATTCTTCCTTGCTAACTTTTTAAACTTTACGAGTTACTATATTGTGATTTAAAAATTAACATTAATTAATATAATATATCAACTTTCATGTTGTAATAACTGCTCTATCATAGCATAATATATAATATTAACTACCTATATTATAATATACATTTTTATTTTTTATTTTTTTTTGTACATTTTATGATTAAAATTTTTGATATTCAAGATATTGATATATTATTAAGCAATGTTGATTTTTTAAATGAAAATATAGTAACTCGTTAAGTTTAAAAAGTTAATAGGGAAGGAGTTGCTACAACTGCACTTATAATCAAATACCACAAATTAATACCACGAATATTTTGTAATACCGATTTATTGCCTAGACTGTATATTATCACTATCAGCAACTGATTTTTCAATAATATATTATTTTTGACACAGTAAAAATATTACCTGAACTACAACCTAGAATATATATATATACAAAATCAAATCGGTTCAACTCGACCGATTATTAGCTTGAATTACAAAGTTTATTAAATACATATTACATATTTTCGAATTTTATTGTGCCGTTAGGTTAGGTATAAAAATAAAAATGTTTATGTCAAGATATGGGTACAACACTTCAGAATTGAAGTTATACAAGTTGTGCAATGCGTGGTATTACAAATATAATAATATTTGTACTATTCGTATTTTTCGTATTATTTTATTTGTTTTATAATATTTTTGTAGGTTGAATTTTGAAATTGTATTTTTGATTTCTGTGCGATATTTTAAATAGTCTTTCGCATAGTACAATAAAACGGAATACTTTAACCCGGGACGTTCTGTCGTCGATCCGCATAAAACTTTACGCGCTTATAATATTATACGTATCGAAAACCAAGAACAAAAAATAAAAATCATACGTACACGACTTTTAAATAATAGTAATATATTTACGTCGTCCGACAAACCGAAAAACTAAACACGTTATATTTCATTTATTATCGACGCAGTTATTACTTTTTTAAAGTGATAACTCAATATCGAGTGCAGTCAAAGTGTCATTTAGGCAGTAATATAGAATCGTCGGGACATCGTGTTATTAAATTACAAAGTTGGCGTGCGATGTTGGTAAGGGGTGTGTGCGTACAGTATCGTATATATACTAGCGACCCGTGACCACGTCAACGGGCTGCGGTTTAAGTATAAATCAAAAATCGCCCGACGATTGTGTCGGGATATAAAACTCTTAACGAGACAGTTATTAATGTGTATTTCGGTTTATTTAACATCGAAACTATACGTAGTATATAAGTACGTGTATTACGAGGGAACATATAATATATTGTATTTATTTATTTATTATTTTTTTTTTCCGGTATAAAGAAATGAATGAAACCGTTCACGGTCCACTGAAAAATATCTATTTTATAGTACATATTATATTGTGTACATCGTGTGTGCGCGTGTGACGTGCGCGTGTAACCTATTTGATGTCTATAATAGACCGCGGTATATATATATACCTACGTATTAACCCGCTACAGAGTAATTCCGTAAAACGAGAGTTACGATGAACGCCCGTCCCTTTGATCTCGATTTTTGGAATTTATATGGCTTATTATATAGAAACGATGTCGAAAACTTGCTTTAAAGATGACGTCAGGGTGTCGAGGGATTTCGCGTGTTTTAAAGTGAACGGTGATGTGCAAAGTATAAAAAAAATAATAAATAAATAAAAAATCGACAGACAACGTCCCCGCAGCAAGTGCGTAGAACGTATAAATACGTCATAACATTATATTCTCTTGTGGTTTTGGCGATATAATGTCTATATATTAATATAAATAAATATCGATATAATATATTTATACTAACATTATATATATATATTTTTTTTAAATTTTATTTATCAGTTTAAACGCCAATCGGCAATTACAAATTTGCGGATTAAATGCTTTGATTAAAATAACAGATAAGACATATCATAACGAGTAAATAATAAAAAAGAAAAATAGCTCGATTAATTATGTACAGTTATTATAAGAATTACTATAACAAATGAATAATTTATAAGATGAACGTGACAAGTGAGGAAATGGTCATTCTATAGATTCGCCGATCTGAGCATTGTGTGCAGTCGGCGGTTTTACAATGCATAGCACAATACTATAAATTGTATGCAGTCTGGTACACTACCGCTTCAGGTATAGGTAATAAAAACTTTGTGTAATACAAAAAACATAGTTCAAAATCTGATAGTGCGTAGTATAATATAGTACCAGCCTATATTATTTTGTATTTAATTTATGAAAACTTAAATGATATATGTTTTTTTTTTATTTATTTATGCAAGATATTTTTTTCGGATAGACCAAATAAATAAATCGAGAATTTGGTTCATATATGTCCCAATGGTTTATCGAAACGCAAATAGCATAATAATAACGTGTTTCATTGATCTTATATCTTGGTGAATACCTAAATAAATTATTAATCTGGTCTTAATAAAATTAAAATTTTCAAAATGTTTATTCAACATTTTATACCACTAATTGTTGTTCCCGTTTGAAATATTTACGGATTTTTCGTTTGCACTTTACTTTAATATTAGAATTGAATTAATAAAAATAAATAAATACGAAAATGTATGCAGTTTTAATAAAAATATGCAATTTTAATCTATTATTGTGATATGAGTCAATGACAATTTTGAAATCACAAAATAATACTTGGACTAATTAATTAATTATTATTATTGTTATTAAATTGGAAGAAAATTATTATTTTTTTCATAAGTAATCTTTTTATTGCACAGTTATATGGGTTTTTTTTTTTAAGAAAATGTATAGTACGAAAATGTGGAAATTTGAGGATCCGAAGTTCCCCCTCCAATTTAATCATCCGTATTTTTTTGTAAATTTATTTATGAATTTCCGGTGGTCGAATTTCGAATATAACTCTATAAGTTTAAAAATGCCTAAATTATAGCATCTTAAATTTTCTTCTATCTATAGTTTGATCACAGTTCAATTATTTTAGACCAGTCATAATTTAACTTAGACAGTGGCGTCATTTGGGGGGTGGCAACTCATACATTTGCCACAGTTTAAACTTTAACCTAATCTCAAGTCGGTAAATTTAAAAATTTTAATTGTCCAATATTTTTGTAATTCACGTTTTCGAAAATTGAAATATAAAAAATATCGATTATCAAGTCAGCACAAATACGTAAATTATCATTATATAATTATAATATAAGTGGGTACAAACGGCGAGTTCATTATATTATTTTGTATACCGATCATAATGTCTAAAGTCGAATCATGGGTTATGTTTTTTTTATTTTAGATTCTGAGTACTTGAGATTCTGAGATGCTTAGTAGGTATATTATGGTTTTACAATGATGAGTTTTTTTTTGTATATAGGTATATCATTGATTATAATATAGTATAGTTAATAA
>JAIPRL010003971.1:9344-42172 GCA_025469235.1 Pemphigus obesinymphae | reverse complement strand
TTTTTTATAGAAATTTTATATGATCTAATTTTAACAATAGTAGCTTTATAATTATAGTATAAGGTCTATGGCTTATTTATTATTAACGTACTTAACGCATGTTTTCACGATAAACCTAATTATGTTTGTATTATCTTATCAATAACCAAAACTTGTGTTTGTTAAATTCAGTAACCAAGTTTCATTAGGTTAACCACGATAATATGTGATAAGCAAAAGATATTGTATTATCTATGTACATATAGTCATAGATAGCCGTTCTAATATTCAAGTTCTAATTTATTGAACTATTAAATGTGTATAAATTATGAAATTAATATCTATATAAGTATAAATCTAAAGTAGCATAAGAGTAAGTAGCTTGGCGTTAACTAACATAAATAAAGATGAGTTAAACTTTAACAATATAGGGAAAGATATTTTGTTGGAATTTTCTAAAAGATCTCCCAGAAGGATACAAATGTTGGATTGGACACAATAAATAAAATATATTTTGCCTAGTTAATAAGTTTATTTTTCAGGATTTTATTTGAATATTAACGTTATATTTATTACATATTATTTATTTACTATAATTTATTAGTTATTAATTATTATATTACCTAAGCATTAAGCATTCTAGTAATAATTAGTAAATATTTTATTAATGCTAATATTAATTTTTTAAATATAATAAAAAACAAAAATGTTATTTTAATTATGGTATTTATTGGCCCCTCCCCTTGCTTAAATCCTGGCTACGCCACTGTGATGGATTGATTCTTGATTGTATTATCGTGGTTATTGAATTTTTTCAAATAAAAACTATTGCTTATATAAATTCTATGTGTTTAATAACTCACCATTATATAATATCAAATGTTACATGTGTATTCAACTTAACGGTTATGTTCGCGTGTCAACTCATAAAATTGAACATGTTTGTTTTATTGTTTACAGTTGTTTTTTTATCTGGATTTAATTTTTTTACAAAATATATTGTCAGTTGTCACTTTGCGTACCTATTTAATTTGAAAATGTTTAAAATATTATAGAGGTACCCATTGCATTTAAATGAATAATAATAATTTGATATACAGGAAAATAAAAATCAAATACCTATAAGTAGGTCGGTAGGTACCTAATACCTATATCTATACTTTATGCGTCTACAAAATATATATATATTGTCTAAAAACAATTACCGACGGAAAAGAGGACGCTACACGCCCGATTTTTAATGGGTTATGGTGTAGACAATTTTTATGAAATTTCAAGAAAAATGAAAATCTAGTTATTGATAAATATTTCAATAAATTTTAAAAGTAATTTAAATATAGTATAATGCCAATACCATTTTTTATTGTTGTGTTATCACGAAATTAAAAAAAAATATGTCTACTTAGATTGCAAATAAATGATTCCATATTGATTTTAGAGCCATAAAACCTACTGTTAAAATTAGAGAAAACAATATTTCCGAGTGCACCTCTAAGCTTTTTTTTATTACTCTAAATACGACATGCAATTTATTGCTTACAATTAACCAAACATTTTTAGCATATTTAAAGAATTGTAATTTTATTCCTTTGGAAATTAATTTTTCGAAAAAAATGTGCGGTCGAAAATGTTGTTCTCTTTAATTTTGACAACAGGTGATTTAGCTCTAGACTTTCTCTGCACAAAATCATTTGCATTCAGTGAGCGTATTTTATTGTAGCAAAAATCAACTTTGTAGCGTCCTTTTAGGGGGCCGCATGACCTGCGATTTTTAAGGGGTTCTGTATAGGCAATTTTTAAGAATTATGAAAAATAAAAATCTAACAATTTAAAAATATTTAAGTACATTTTAAAATTGATCGGTACCTATCACTTTTTATTGTTGTGTAATCACGAAATTTCTACGTAAAAGACCAATAAGTGTGATAAAATTGTGGAACTTTGGAAAATCGGATTTATAATCTGTAAACAGATTTGAATTTATTGGCTTGTCTTCTAGGGATCGATCCAGACATATTTCTTTATTATTACAGATTAAAATATAATCAATGTTTACAAATTGCGATTTTAATAATAAATAACACGGCTAATCCCATTTTCAACATATCGATTTTCCTAGCGATGCGATAAGGATTCTGAAAACTGATCTGAATTTGTCGTGAAATCTACTTTAGAACGATTTTCCCACGTTTTACATTTTTTCCCCTGGGTTTTCACAAAAATTTAAAGTGTCAATGTTTGAATGTCCGAATATATTACATTGATTTTTGGCGGACTTGGGGAGAAAAAATCAAAAATGTGGGGAAATTCGATCTAAAGTAGAAATTTTTTTACAATTCTTATCGCATCACTGGATCCATCGTTACGCTGGAAATAATGGAAATAGAAATGGTCTAAATTGCTGTGTTACGCGTGTGATGGAGAGAGACAGACAATCGCCACTACCGATCCCCCTAAGCATAGGTATATTATATGATATTATATAGTAGATACTTGGATATCAAAAAAAATAATAAAGCGAATAGCAAATTCGTTCTAGATATTACTAAAATAATATATATATATGGTGACGTCATAAAATTAAAATGAATTAATTTTTTTTTTTTTAAAGTTACCTACATAATATGTACATTGTACATTACACAGCTGAGCTCCGTTCAAAATTGTTTTAGGTATATGCAGGTAATCAAATTTAATATATCCATTATAGGTACCTACTGTAGTATCCCATCTGGCAAGCTAAGTGCTTCCATTTCCTATTTGCTGCACTTTTTATAATTTTTTTAATTGCATTCTTATTTATAATTATCTATAGGTATGGTTGTATACGTATTACAGTAAGCATGTATTAGTACTACCTATAGTAAGTATTGCTCGCATATAAGTATGTACCTATTTGATTATAATACCTAATATAGATACGTAATAATTATTAAGCATTTAAAATGAAATTTTTAATTTACATTAGGTACTAAATATAATAAAAAAAGTAGTTACCTACTGAAGTGTTTTAATTTGCAATGTTATAAAATAATCTTCGGGTATAGGCATTAATAGGTGTAATAAATTATTAGATTAAATTTTCTTTGAAAATTAAAATAGGTAGTAAAAATTAAATTTTCATTTAGTCAACATTTAGGTGCATTTTTCACCTTATGGTCAATATGGTCATGTTATATCACTAAACGTACAACAGACCAATAATTCATGATGCTCAATTTATGAATAGGGAAACTGCTAGTTTTAAAACTATACGTGTCCTTATAATACTTGTCTAACATCATTAGGAACCAATGATATCCGTCGTGAATTACACCCGCTTGTGCAACATAATCAATAAAAATATTATTTTTATGTAAATATTAGTCAATCCACTCAATAGATATAATAACAATATAAATATAAGATAAAATTGACCACTTCTGTTATCTTAAAAATTACACTTACTATAAAAAATATTGTTGATTATAAAATTAGGACACACAATATTATAATAAATGTCTAGGTATATATTAGATACAACAAAAAAATAAAAATCATTTTGATTTACCAACTATTTTAAATACATACTAAAGTTGTATAATTGTCTTAAATGTATGATTGATTTATGATGAAAAAGATTGATATTATACAATTTAAATGATAGACAATAATTATTTATTTATTATTACTTTAATTTAGTAAGTTAATGAAAATTTAAAAGATAAAAGTAGTTAAAATATTTTGTACTACATATTTTATAAATATTTAAATTTGTTTATATGAACTATGAAGTTCTAAAATAGTGAAATGTACTAAGATCATGACTAGACATGTTTATTTTGTGAATTAGTCAATTTCAAGTCTTAAGACTGGAGTAAAAATCTAATATATATTATATACAACAAAAATAACAACATATATAAATCTAAACTATTTATAAATTATTTTATGATCTTGAAAAATGGCCAAGTTTAGCAGCAGTTGGTTAAACCATGGATCATAATCATCAAACGGTTAAAGAGGACGTAGTATACCCAATTTTTAAAGGGTTTTGTATAGGCAATTTTTACATTTTAAGAAAAAGAAAAATCCAACAATTTGAATATATTTAAATATATTTTAAAAATAATCTTGTCAATACCATTTTGTATTGTTGTGCAAGTGCAATATTTATTAAAAAAAAACATGTTTACTCATTTTCATTTTTAACAACTTGATAATATTGTAATATATATAATTATATAACATCTATGTGGTTGATTTTTGATGTTCATTTTTACAGATTTATGAGTTATTAAAATATCTATTTCTTTAATTTTTTTCGATAACTTTAAAACTTAAAAAAATCATCAAACTATTGAAAAAAGGTTATGTAGATCGCTAGACAATATTATTAGCTATAATTTGTTTTTTGTTTCGTGTTTCTAACATGCTATTGCAAGTTTTTAATTAAAAATGTGTAGGTACTCCAATATACATAATCAAAAACATTGCCAACATTAATACTTTCTAGTACTATTTTAATAAACATATTCATAGTATATATTTGATCAATATACATACCCAGAGTATAACGACAGCAAGAGAAATAAGAATACGTTTTTGAATTTTCATTTTTTTAAAACTATAATTGAAAATAAGGAATTAATTGTAGAATAAAAATAACTTAAAAGGTAGTATTTAATTATGAGACTGTACAGTGACAAAACATATATAGGTACTTATAGATTTTTAAAACTGTTAAAAATGATGAACTGACAGGAGACATGATTTAGTCAACAAAAGGGAAATAAAGTAAACAATTAATTTGATCCATCAAAGTTCACTTATATTATTTATTATTCAAATTAACAAATAAGTAATAATAATCTACTAATCCTTCATAATATTGATTATTTTATACACACTAAACTAATTACTCGATTAACAAACTAATATTTTTTTTTCAATTTTATAAAATAAAATAAAAAAACAACCAAAATCAAAAAAATAAAATAAAATTCTTAATAGATTATGACATTTTGCAGTCTTATTAATGCAGTGAGAACAATATTTAATCATTTTAATAAAATAAATTGAGATATGAAAGATTAAATATAGTATATATCAATATCATAATAGTAGGTATCATAATATTATGCAATTAAAAATATTTCTTCAAATTCTCTTCCAAGGCCTGTAAAAAGAAAAACAAATAAAATTAGTAAAAAAATATTTTAAAACTAGTAATGATTTAATATACAATATTAGATTACAATTAATATCTATAGTAAGCCTAATAAAATTGTGTGGATGATATATTAGTATATCACATGGCAATATCTTTATACGAGTGGTAAATTATAGCAGCCACTGACAATTACTGGTCAGTCAAAAAAAGAAATGTTATGCCCGTATTATACTAGATTGACATCAACATCAACACATTGGATCGGCATAAAATTCCAGTTTACGTTTGTCCTATATGTTGATCAACACAAATAATAAATAGAAATTGTATTATCTGAATCGACAAATGCTCAAATTCACCAAAAACAGTCTATAGGTCAACAATTTATTATATATAGGTACTTGTTCTAAAGTTTGTTCTGATAATAATTAATATAATATAAATAAGTAATATCTCAGAAAATAGTAAACTATTTCCTGTACTCACGCCATGTCAGTTGATATTATTTAGTCACATGTACATCACGTACATAGGTATATCATTTATCGTATCTATTAATATATATTATTATAATGAAGCCAAATGTTCATCTACACTCGTAGTAAAAACAAATATGATGAACATAAATGTCGATTCAGTATAATTACAAATTAATTTTCAACAACTCGGATCGACTCAACATATAATTTATTGATCAATCAAAGTCGATTTAGTGTAATACGGGCTTTAGAATGCATGTACAATGGGAAATAACAGCATAAACGTTCATTAGCTACTTGTAGATGATTTAAAAGACATAACGCACTAACAGCTCAGTAAATAAAATAGGGACTAGGGAGTTTCATAAACACCATATAAATGTTAACTGTTTGGTAAAATATAGGCTCATGTCTGTAAATTACAGCCCCAATTTTAGTAACTTTTACAGATAAAAATATATTTCTGTGTTATAAATATAATACTAAATAAGAATCATATTATGTGTATTTATATCTACCTATACCTATTTTAAATAATATGCTATAATTTATAATTATATGTTCCAAACAATTAGAAAGGTATGGCAGTTATAATCGCGACTATTTAGAAAGGACCAAGATCTGTACAGGGTTGATAAGATTGGTTAGCGATAAATTCTGGCTTAGAAATATTGCTATGCAAGGGGTACCGCGTGCAGGCTCTTACCATGCCCCCAGGTGAAAAAACTTGGGAAATGACCCAAAAAATGTAGAACCACATATAAACGTCACACCAACTCCTAAAAAATGAATAATGCCCTGGCATTAAGAAAATGAAGCCAAAAATAGTTAGAGAACCAACAAATGAAGCCAATATACTACACACTCCATTCACTTTAGAAGAGCTCGATGTAGCAGTGGTACGGATGAAAGAAAAAAAAAACCACCAAACCTAGATGAAATCAGAACCGAGCAGATAAAGAACTTTGAACAACAAACCAAAAGATGGCTATTAGAATTGCACAACAACTACGTAAAATGCGTCAAGATACCAATAATATGGAGAAAAAGCCAAATAATAGCACTAATAAAGGCGGGTAAGCAACACACAGAGGCAAAAATTTTTTAACAAAACATCACAAGGGAATTAAAAGAAGAGCTACCTAAAGGAAGAAACTGGAAATGGGAAAAATGGAAAGCATTAAATCGTTTAAGAACAAGAATCAGATGATACAAAACTACACTCAAGAAATTGAAAATATTAGGAGACACTACCAACTGCTAATGTGGTGAAATACAGACAATGGGCCACCTACTTCAATGCCCTCTAATAGGAACCACTTGTGATGAAAATGACTTACACCTGGCAAATGATAAAACTACAGCAGTCATGACTTTTTGGATGACTGAGATGTGAACGACACGAAAGAACAATTAAAAAAAGAAAAGAAAAAATAATAATATTCTTGTATGTTTCTTATTTCTGGAAGATTATCGATATTCTATTATTAATATTATAATAGTAACTATTTTAAATACATGTTTTGGGTATAATAAATAACAGTGCACAATATATATTTGGAAAAATTAATGGCACTTTATATTATATTATGATTATATTTATTTTATCATTACATTTTACATTATATTTACCATTTTTAGCTATTGTGTTGTTTTTTTAGGCTCTCTGCAGAGTAATTTTTAGGGGTCATGTGAGTAATTTTCAAATAAAATGAAAATATTGTAAATGTGTATGCGTGTGTAAATTAATATTAGTGCGTGCAAATCCTACTATCTGCAACCCATATAATAATATAACTATCATTTTGCACACAGATAATATACACCACGAAGGCATATCAATGTTTCATTAATTTTTTCTAAATTTTACCTACTCAAGTGTCCATGTAGAGGAGTACCGTATAGTACAATTTAAATTTGGAAAATAGATTTCAATATTAATATTAATAAATTTATTTTTTTTCAATTTTTATATCCAATATTTTAATTTTTGGTCAACAAATAATAAGTAGATAATTTTCAATTTTATAAAACAATTTTAAGGAATAAATTAGAAAAAAACTAAAAAAAATAGATAAAAATTTTTTATAGGGCTATTCAATCAATTGCTATAATGGACAAAAATGGGTCTTATTAGTGTGTAATAATCGCAACCTTCAAAATATATTTCTTCATTTTTAAATATTTTCAAAATTTCATTTTCAATTTAAAACTAAAACTGAACTGCAAATATACTAATTGAGACGGCATGAAAACAATTTTGTTGTCAGGACATGACGTGCCTCTCAGACTACACTATTTGAAATGGCAAATGAACCAAATCCCCCCAAAATATTGACCTTAAGTTTATAAAGTAGGATTTAGTCCCCCTGAAAAAATGACAAATATATAAATTTTTACATTATAGAATTATGAAAAACTATGAAAAGTACCAAAACTCTACTACTTTGCAGTTCCATATAGGAAATGTAATGAGTATGTACTTATACTAAAAAATGTTTTTTGAAATGAGACTCCAAGTTAAAAATAATTGTTTTTCAAACAATGAAATAATAATAATAAAAAAAAAAAAAGAATAAATGTCTCAAGTTATCATTTCTCTAATCTCTATTTATATATTATTTATTCTTGCTTTTATGAATTAATTTTTATTATAAATTAATTTTAGACAATATGAGTAATTGAACATTTTTATTTCAATTAGTATTAATCATAATTAATATTGTAATATGTTTTATATTAGAATGGAAAAAAAAATCTCATCATGTTAAAGCCCTGGGCTCTCCACAAAATCCGGCCCTGTACTTATTTATAGTTTGGTAGATATAATATTACTTAATAATTTTATTATAGTAAGCTGTAGAGGATAGGTATATTTAAAATAATTGTCTACTTGTCTTTTATATCCATGCTTCATTACTATTTTTTATTTTATTTTTCTTAAGGGGGGGGGGGTTGTTCTAAATGATTTGTAATTCATGGTTATTTGTCCTACTACAAATTCTTAAATTTATTTTGTCCTAAATTCATATGAAACAATATTGCGAAGACCACTTGTGTCATCAGTCACAGTAACATATTACACCTTGCAGATCTAATGTAATTATAATGTATATGTAACAAATTAACTAATTTTATAATTAGTATTTAAGAAAGTATTTATATTTAAACTTAACCATATTTCTTTAAATTAAATTAAACTAATTTATTGCATTATTAAAACAAAACAATAAGAAATTATATTACCAAAGGGCTCTTATTAGCAGCATGTCTCTCCACAGGTTGCCCTTCCTTGTCAACAATGAATTTGGTGAAATTCCATTTAATAGCACTGAAAAATAGAAATTATTTTTTTTATTAATATTTAATTAATTATAAACTATATTAACACTTAAGAATTTTTCATCAATAATATTATAGAATAAATTAAATACATCATAAAATTAAAAAAAACTAATGTTTATTCTACCAGTTAAAAAATAAAATTCTAGAACAAATATAAACTTATATTTTCTTATACCAATTTCATCATATTATTGAAAACAAACTGAGTATTAGATTATTTTCAACATCCAAGCAGCAAAATATTTTTCATAATAAATTATTATATAAAAGATTTATTACAAGTAATGTAAATAAGACAAAACATTTAAGAAATTAAATATGTATAGTAAAAATTAATTTGTAGTTAAACTAAGGTAAATTTATAATAATTATGAGAAATTTATGAACTAAATATTTATTCTTTTTGTTGCTATACCTATATATATATATAAATAAACAAAATAACATATAATTTCAAAATACATTCAGAATTGGGTATTATTTTAATTTATTCATGTCAGTATTTAATCTATGAATAAATAAATTTGATGGCAATAACATACTTTCTTTTTCTAAGTTTATATTCTTTATTTATCAGAGACTTAAAATTTAAATGGAATATAAAAAAACAAGAATATTTACTATGTTATTATTTAAAATTATTTAGTAAAATTCTTTCAAATTTGAAATGTTGAAGTTTTTCAATCACATATTTTTAATATTTGAATATACTTCAACAAAAACTCTAGGTTCAGTCTTAATTTAATTTCTCATATTTTAGTTAAGTGTAATATTCACTTTTATGATAATTTTTTATCGAACTAAACTTGTGATTAGAAAGCCACAAGTATTTTTTAAAAGATAGTTTTAAAACCTAAACCAACCTTATATTATAATACACAAAAATTGTTTTCTGATTGTAAAGTTTTTCTTAGAAAAAAAATAAACATTGTAAAACCATTAGTTCCCTCACTTCACTTAGTCCAAAATATAAATACATAATAAATGTTAGATACTATTTAAAAAAAATAATTACACACACACACACACACACACACCGAAAGTTATAAAAATTGAAATAGAAACAACTGAAAAAAAATTACTAAAATATGATACATAATGAAAATAGCCCTACATTTTAACACATTTTACAAGGAGTAACATATTTGCATATTTTGAATTAAAGTCGATGACCTTTTTTTGCTTATTTACGTTTATAAAATCATAGGCAGTAAAATCAAATCTTGCCTATATGTACAAAATCTCTATCGCTGGCCCTGCTTATTACTATATTATACTATAAATTATTATAAACCCAAAAATAATATACTTTTAAGTTTTAACCATGTACTATAATTGTTACTAAGATTTTCGTCTTCAGTGCAAAAGTCTTATTGGTTCGCACTGAAGATGACAATATATTTGTTAAAAACGTATACATAGTGGTTAGAAGTGTATACTATATTTGTTTATGATTTTGGGTTTATAATAATTTATACTATATTAAAACATGTTTTATTTTTAGATTATAATATTAAAAAAAAAAAATCAATACTAAAAACGATTATGCATAAAATTGTTAAGTTAATAAGGTTTGTTTTAAAATTTTCATCAAGGTAACGTAAAATAGTTTTTAGTGATACATGCCAAAATCATGATAACATTCCACAACCCCCCTAAAATACAACTACAATAGCCAAAAGGTTCCATTTGTACTCAGTAAATATAAATAATAAAAACATATACAAAAGCACAGCTGGCCAGACGTACACAAACTGTGCAACTTACATCATAAACATGTCTTAGATTGAGAATCCCTCCGTATCAGTTAAAAATAGTTACCAACATATTTTCCAGCAGCCAGTTTTCATTCTCTAGACTAATGTTATCTTATTTAATTTATTATAGGTACCTAATTAGTATAATTTTAGATAATTTGAAATTTTATTAATTTGTAAAAATTGTGTTTGGTAATTTTCCTTTTGTACTAATAAAATTATTGAAACATTAACAATTTATATCAAAGCAAAAAAACAGAAACATTTATATATTATATCTAAATATTTGAATACATACAAACAAATAATAATTAACCCCTGCAAAACATATATTAATATTTAATACATTTATTTGGTAAATGAATCACAAATATAAAATAATTAGTATTATAATATTAGTCTAAACACTCTCAGATATATAAAATGTATTTATAATAAAAACCCAAATATTAATTGTATTTATATATAAAGTAAAATAAATTAAGATACTTACTCAAGTAATAAACCGCCTTGCTTTGATTTCAAGTATTTCCATAATGGATGTGCGTCATTACCATTGACTTTAACTTTTTCAAATATATCAAATTTAACCTTTTGTTTTTCAGCAAAGCTACAAATATTTTCAGAATCACCAGGCTCCTACAAAATATATAAGTTGAAAATACAATTAACATAGGGTCAAGTGAGCTAATTATAAACAAAAAATACAAGTTTCATACATTTTCTAAAAATTTGGATTTTTGGCCAATTTTTATTTTATTGTTTTATCATTTATATCACATTATCATTTAGCTACACATCCAAGGATTATAATTTTATGACTACTTTTAAAATAATTTAATTTATTTTATAAAATATAGCATATTTACAATTGCCCCATAAATTTACATTTACCCCATATTTTGGGGGCAAATATATACAAATATATCAATTTGTATGCATTGGATATGATAATACTCCGGGGCAATTAGAAACAATTTATCAATAGTTTACAATTTGTTAGCACCATTTAAGGTATCATACATATTTAGTACTTACATTTATCCCAATTTTAATACTAGATCTGGGGAAAATGTGAATAATATTATAATATTATAAAATATTATGAGCTAATGGAAATGAAAAAGAAAACTTTTTTTTTTATACATTAATATTTGAAAAAATTTATTTTTTAGAGTACAAAAATAAAAATTATCAAAAACAATTGCAGAGTATTGAAATACTGTCTACCACTTCTGATTACATGACTGAGCCTAGAAATATTAATCGTGAAATTAGCATCAATGATAAATCATTCCTTCATTTTTCAGAAAATAATAATTTAACTTTTAGTGATACCAAATCTAATTCTCTTGAATTTCTCCTCAATATAAATCCAATTGACATTATGAAGTGTTTTAAAATCAACAAAATAATACAATTAAAATCTTAATGTATAACTGTATCTAAACAACCAACACCTAGATTAAAAACTGCGAAGTATGGTGAAGTGCTAACTAACAAAGAAGTATTGACTAGATTAAATAATACAAAAATAAAGATATCTGTTAGTCAAACAAAGGATGCAAGAGGAAGACCAAAGATTTTATTTTATTGTGTAAACTATTATATTGTCACTTGTCGAGTAGTTGTATTTCATCAGTCAAATGACCAGAAATTTTGACCAATAAAATATTATTTCAATTGCAGATTCTAATATTCTGATACTTATGTGTGAACAATGTCCATCAAATAAAATATAAAACTGTTTCGATTTTCTTTATTATTTTGTTGGCAAAGTTGCTGAATATAATAATGTAATGTAATATAAAAATAATAATATTTACGGCATTTACTGCATTTTCCATATCATTTTGAGAATATTTAAATCCACTCCCTTTTTTCACATATTTTTCTCACTCAAAAATTAAAAGAATTAATACAATATTACATTATACCATTTCCTATAATAAATTAACTTGAGAAGACTTGTTTACATAAAATAGTAAAATATAGGTATCATAACATAAATAGATAGATACCTTTTTCTTTTTTAAATATATTTTGCTGTTCACATTTGTCCCAAGTTGATGTTTACAAATACCTTGTCAGCATTATTTTTGGGACAAAGGTAAATCTTAAAATATCCGTAATTTATCAACAAAGCCCCAAAATATTATCAATTAAATAAGTGCACAAAACCGAAACACATGTTCAGCACTACAAAATGCAACTAAAATGACAATCATTAAAACTATGACCTCCATTAATGTTGTTTCCATTTACCCCTATTCACAATACTCCACTTGCCCTAATATATTTAATTATCTACCCAAGTATATTTAATACATTAAAACTTATAAAAAAAACAACATAGGTATCAATAATGTTATATATTATAACAAATTGGTTTTAATCGTTACCTGCTTAAAAAATGTTTTTATCTGAATGACTTTAATTTAATGCAATTAATTAATTATATTAATGATGTTTGGTTGTAGGTGCTATTTATGATAAATAATACCTATTTAATGTTTTTAGTGTTATGATGTTATAAATTAATAATGTGCACACTGTAATTTTGTAATAACATGCATATAGAACATTATTATATGTGTAAAAAAAATTATGAACAGTTGAATTTTTTAAATGCCAAATAGTACAATAAATAACAACCATACATTTTGACCATCACAATGATGCCTGCACATGTTACAAGTTATCTATAAATGTCATAGCTATTGCCATATTTTATCTATACCTGGCCGCCAAACTGATTGCACGGGAAACCAAGAATTCTCAATCCTTGGTCACGATACTTTTCATCTAGCTCAACCAACTCTTTGTAATGAGCAGATGTATAACCGCATTGGGACGCCACATTGACAATGATCAACACAAAACCCCTAAATAAAAAAATATATATATACATATTATTATTGCTTGACCACTTTTGTTTGTAGAAAAACCGGTACGGTACTGTTGTAGTACTCTATTACTTGTATTTATCCAAAGACACGTCTTCTCCCTTGATGTCTTTCACTGTGAATTCGTAAACAGACTTGGCATTTTTCCATTCTTCAGACATATTGCCGGCAGTGTTGCTGAAACTTTTGCTCTGAAATTATTATAGAAACAAACGAAGAAAACGGATCAACAAAAGTGGTAATGTAGACGGACACACGAGCGAGGTATACACTGAGGCAGTTCACGAAAAACAATATAAACCAACAATTATTGTTATCGGTACCTATCTATTTTTATAATGCTATTAACGTTATTATATAACGAATTTCGAGCGTCGATTACTCACTGACCAAAATAATCTCAACAGCAATGCGACCGATAACGTCGATAAGCAGAGAACCGTTGTTGTCGAGATGTTTACCATTGTCGAGGAGAGCATGTACCTATATATAATATCTATACGTATTTAGATTTCATTGGAAATTAAAATAATATCACCGGCGACGTCACCTCGACCTTGGTCGTCATTAGCTGTTAAATGATAAAATATTATATATATATATAAGTACCAAAACAAAATAAATATCATTATTTATTACGCAACGGCTATGAACTAGGCACGTAAATAACGACTTGTGTACGATGTTTGTGCAAACAGGTGGCGAAAACAAAGTCTAACAGTAGGTATATAATAATTATAATAATAATAATAATAATGTAATTACATATTATACCTATTATTATTGATTATTATGTTGTTATAATATGAATCACGGTATACAATAATATAATATTACGGATTAGGTATATATTATTATTGATTATTATGTTGTTTACGCACCGAAATGCAATATCGTAGTTTATCGATTGCACAACGTTAGCAACGAAAATACATAACACGAAATTGCACTGTAATTTTCATGACAATCGTACCTTTTTTAATAACTTATTACGATAATACGCTATAAATATTATAGTGTTATAATAATCTACAAAAATAATATTAATTTATCCACGGACGCGTCTTCCTATAAATGACTACCACCTATATTTTATAATATTACAGGTACCTTATAGAATATATATCACTAACCTACAGAATCGACAGAATTTCACGTTATTTCGTTTAATATCGTATTTCGCCTGTGCGCAGAGATGGACAAATATTATTACTTACGGACTGAACGACACTGACATATGCACAACCAAGTAGAGCGGACGGCAAGTAACGGAGACTACGTGCAGCTGCAATTGACGGAGACATAACAACAACAGAATTATTGGTATTGCGTACGGGGGCCGACCGGCTGACAAAATTCCGGTGGACGCGATCTACCGCACTTCACCTTTGACACGCACGACCAATTTTTGCGTTTAGTCCGTCCGGTGGCGTTGTGCGTCGGCAGTGAACATATTATAATGATTAATTTTCGAATGGATGGGCACCCGTGATAATAATTTTGTACCCGAGAGACGGATGGACCAAGTATATTTTTTTTTCCCCCCATTGAAATTATTGAGATTTTGTTGTTTTTTTACGTGAAATTTTGTCGCGCGTCTTTTTACCTACACGCATTTTGGCCCTCATGATATCATGGTATCATTTATCATGGTATCATGATAAAGAAGGTTTATCATGGTAGGTACCCTCCTGTGATATACTCGTATCGGTACTAGTATCGAGTACAAATATTGATATCAGTGTAAAGTATCGAAATAATTAATGTATCGTATCGAATCATTACGATACGATACGAAACTTTTTTCTGCGATACTGATATTATAGGTATATAATTCAATAAACTATAAATTCATACGAGAAAGTACCCAATCATTCGATACGATTATATTATATTCGATACGATTATATAAATTCAAAGTATCAAATGATATAATGTTGTATATTTTAGCCCCTATTTTAGTGTATATTATACAAATCAAAATGAGCAGTACGAATTAAAAAAGTGTGTAGTGATAAATATACGTTTACCTATGATGATGAGTCGCTAAACATATAATATACACGTATAAATATTTTTGTAAATTATTTTTTTATCCGTAAAAATATAAAATGCAACGATCTTTGGCATAGTAATTTAGTATATAAAAGAAACATGAAAAATAATGTATGAAACAGTTGAAACAATATATTATATATATTAAAATAATTATATATTATTTTTATTATTCTATACCATTGATTCGATACAAGTAATTTTATATAATAAAGAAATCTGTTAGTCAAACAAAGGGTGCAAGAGGAAGACCAAAGATTTTATTTTATTGTGTAAACTGTTATACTGTCACTTCTTCAGTGGTTGTATTTCATCAGTCAAATGCCCAAGAAATTTGACCAACAAAATGTTATTTCAATTGCAGATTCTAATATTCTGATACTTATGTGTGAACAATGCACATCAAATAAAAAAAGAGCCGTTTGTTTTCTTTATTATTTTGTTGGCAAAGTTGCTGAATGTAATAATGTAATATTTACGGCATTTTCCGAATAATTTTGAGAATATTTAGTCATTTAGATCCACTCCCTTTTTTCACATTATAAATATTAGTCAAATATTATAAATTGTAAACAAAACCTATATGAGACAAATTATGGGTTTTTTTTTAAAGAATATTTATGTTAACTATGAAGAATTACATACGGTACAATTTTTAAAACGAACCTTGTTATTATAATTTTAAAATTGAATAATTGATACCAGCAATTTTACAAAAAAGAAAAGTAGGCGAAAATTGGTTTTTCGATTCTCCTGAAAATGTACAATAATAGGCTTGGTCCCTTCTACCTCTCAGGTACAGAATTATTATTGTAATATTGTAGGTACTTACGATTTTGTATTTTTATTCCAAAATTTGTGATGTTAACCCGCGAATTTTTGGTGCGTCAGATTTGACGATAATGTCATAAAACAGGTTTTACTACGTTTTAAATCGAAAAAATAATATATCCGAATACGAAACTATAATTTATTAATTATTAGATAAGATTATTATACGCATTTATACCATAGATTAAATATTTCAAAATAATATCCTAGTAATCCATGTTCTTATTATCTTACCTATATAGGTAGAATATAAGGTGATATTGAACAATACCACGGTTCGCGATGAAATGTGAATTCGCTTAGAGATGCCGGCATACACATCCATTGGCTTGTTGTCCGGAAACGAGAAGTTATATTTAAACCTTTGGACGTGTCACAAATTTTTGTTTTTATAAACGCACGACGACGCGATAGGTAACTTTAAAAGTAGTATATTATATTCATAGGTAGAACTAGAGTAGAAATCTTGGAGGCGCTAATATTTTTAAATATTTAAATAAAGGTGGGGGTTTTTGCTTCCCTCCCACCACCCATAATATTCCAAAATTGATTTATAGAATATAATTTTAAATATACCTAGACGAATTTTTACACCAAAATAAATTTAACATATTATACTATAAAATTTATAATAATTAATTTATCTTTGGTTCTAATTTGTTTGTTTAATATAAATATAATTGGGTTGTTTTTATTGCACCACACTGCATATTTCTCGCCGTCGAGTCTGAACGGTTTACTGTTGGCACTATATAATATATAACTATAGTCGGGAGTTGTATGCATGTTTTCTGCTTCTTACCGATTTTTTTTTAGCTTTCTGTAATAGAGTTAGATTGACGTAAGTACTTATAATTACGTATTTAACTTTCAGCTCTCAAAACCTATTATTTTGTCAAAAACATTAAAATGGTTATAAAAAATATTGCGACTACCGATTTTCAAGATTTTTTTTAAATATATCTTATTAAAGAAACGTACACAACTAACACACACAGCACAAATATATCTAATGGATATAAAATGGATATACTCTGTGGATATCCTAAATATATCCAATGTATATTTTTGTATGTCCAATGGATAGGTATCTATTAGATATCCAAATGTCCGCTTTTTAGTCATTTATGGATATCTATCTACAAGCAATATCTAATGAATATTTTTAAACAATATTCATTGGATAAAAATAAAACTGTACACAAACGAGACAAGATGCAGTATAGAAACAAGGTTATAAAAATAATATATTAATAATGTAAGAAAAAAAAAAAATGACAACGATAACACACCACTCTCCTTCGCCCCGGCCGGTAACATTACCATACCGGTAGCCAGGCCCTCTTAAGTTTTTCGAACAGGGAACGGGAATCGAACTGCCAACCTACGTGTTTATACAAGTACATGAGACCGAGTGCGCTACACTAACCATGTCAAAACTATGTAACATGTCGGTGTATAGGTATAAACCACGATTTAAGATATAGATATATATATATATCTTAAATCGTGGTATAAACTATAAACTGTGTCGATAACGGGCAGCCACCGATAGCCGAAATACTTGCAAGGGCGCCGGAAAGATTTTTGAACCGTGGGGGCAGAACATTTGTTAAAAGTTAAAACATCTAATAAGCAAGAAAAAAAAAAGGTTTTTGACTTTTTTGGAATTTTCTGACTGTCAGAAAAAAACCTTGCACCATAAAACACGACCAAATATACCGAATAAGTAAAAATAAAAAGTCTTTACTCTTTAAAGATGTTTACTAACTAACCTTAATTTGCCGACTTATTGACTTATATTTCCTAAGCGTTCTAAGTGGGGAAAACAGTATAACTTACATTACAACGCTTAAATGGAAACAATGATTTTTTTTCACGACAACGGGTTTGTTCACATTCATCTAATTTCAAGTTATCATATCTATAATAATATGTTTAATGTTGGTATGGCCTATTCGGGCTATGAACTAATATATTTAGTTTTCAAGTTAAAGGCAATTGTCGTAATATTTGTTGCCACTTGCAGGAGGTAAAATGAAAAATATAACATTATATTAATAATACTAATAATATGCTCGTAGATCATAGGTACATTTATACAAAATATGTATTCATACGCACTATACACTTTTTTCTATGCATTCACTGTTGAACAAATCGTCGACATTTCTTACTCTCATTGAGCTGTATACTCTCAAAACAAATATGAAATTGCATACAAATCCGGTCTCTATATATGATATATGAAAACATCTGTAATATCATTGATATACTAATATTTAAACATTTTTTGAATTTAAAATCAAAAATGAAAACAGAAAATTATTCCCGTGGGAGCAATTGCCCCCATATTGCCCCCGTTGTTCCGGCGCCCCTGAATACTTGTAACTTTTAAGTCATAAAAATTATGATTATTATTTTTTCTAATAATGATTTTCAATTTATCTTTCCGGTGTGCAATAACTTATGCAATAAAACTTGCAAACATTCATTAATATTTACAATTTGTTAGTAAAAATCTGAGATTCTATTGAAAACAGAAAATTGTATTATGCACGCGGAAGGGTTAAAATGTTTAATATTTTCCTAAAATTTGTATAGATAAATCAGTATTTTCTAACTCTCTTGAAAACTCCATTTCAATCAAAGGCAATATGATATAAATATGGCAATATTATGGTTATTTCGCATATCCAATGGATATCTGATGGATAATTATTGTGCTGTACAAATTATATTACCTACGTAATTTGCTATGAAACATATTTTTTCTGCATGGTTATAATATCAATAGATGATTATTACCTGTATTAACATTTAACATTATATAGTTATTTTATATATTCAATAGATATCCATAAAGGTTCCTTTGTAGATAAGCCATTGAATGACTATTTGACATATCCAATGGATATCCATCCGGACTCATTTCTAGTTAAGACATTGTACTGTTATTTAACATATTCAATGGATATCCATCCAAACTCATTCCTAGATAAGACATTGTATGATTATTTTATATATCCAATGAATATCCATTGGATAATTTGTGCTGTGTGTGAATACCGTATTCAATTTTCAGGTCTTACTTAAAAATTCCCCTTTTATGACTTAAATACCTCAAAAACTATAATAGCTAAAAATATCCCATGTTTGAAAATTAATTTACATAAGTATAGTATCTGTATAGTTCATATAGTACATATTCGATGAAAATTTTAAGAATTTTGGTGTATTAGTTTCGAAATAAAAGTATATATAAATATAAAATAAATAATTAAAGTAAATATTACATTAAAAAGTAAAAAAATGACGAAAAAACAGCAAAAATACGATTTTGTCAAATCGAAATTTTTTATTTCTTCGTCATTTTTTGGTAGTTTTTTTTTACGCTATTGTCTATTTTTTTCATATATTGTATATATATTCTATTACTTGGGACACATAATGAGAAATGAGAGTAGGTATTCTATATTTCAATACATTTCGCGAAGAAAAATATTTGGAAAAAGAGGGCTTGGCTGAAGAAGAACATTATGACTTCAGAACCTGAGGGTGTGGTTTGGGAATAAGATCATCAGATTTGTTTCGCTAAAAAAGAGGACATTGTTGGGATGGTCACCAACATTTGAAATTGAATAAGCACCTGAAGACAAATAATAAAGAAAAATGACTAAATCGATCCCTAGCCGAAAAATTCGAATATGTTTTCAGATTTTGAATCTGATTTTCCAAAGTTTCCTAATTTAACCCCCCATATTGGTCTTATAGCCGAAAATTCCATGATTACCTCGACTCACGTAAAGCGATAAGTTACATCATATTATTGGCAGTCGTTTCGACTTAATATACGATGAGAAAGTGGAGATTGCCATTACGAGGAGCTATTTCTTTGGATATACCAGGTGCATCGACAATTTTTGTATTATATAAATAATATAATAAAATATTATATTAGTAGTTGATAAGATTTGGCTAGCCTATATAGGAATATTGTTCATATAGTTTTTAAGCCTACCCCAAATAGAGAAAACGAAAGAGAAGAAGATAGTTGTTTAAGGCAGTGACACCGAGTCCTATGTTTAGGTCATTTTAAAGAGGCCGGCGATCAGAGGCTGGATGTTTTTGCAATATTTTAATCAACATAATAAACTATACTTGGTTACTTGATGATAATAAGAGATATATATTAATACTTGTTCATTTAGGTTCCTAGTCCATAGTTCAGAGACTTCTCTATCTCAGTGGAATGCTAATATCTACAGAAATGTAATTCCGGTGGGTGGGGGGGGGGTTCGCAGGTGGACGGAGTAGGTTTGTGGCCGCTGGGGTGGCTTGGGGCCGTTGTATTTTAATTTGGCCTGAGTACATTTTTAGAAGTTCGGCGCCACTGGTTTAAGGGTAATATAATCTTGTATATTTTACATAATTTACATTTGTCCGTGTCATTCCTTCCCATTAGGAGCTTATTAACTTTTACAAATCCAAGTAAAATATACATCAGTGAACTACTTTCGAACGAAATTGGATGTTGACTAATCACCGAAATAAATTATATATTGTGCTATTTTCCCATTAGAGTATTCACAATATGGGTAAACAGAGCTCTCTGGTGGATAAAATTCTAGTCATTCTAATCGGGTAATATATTATTATTTTCTTGTGCTGGTTGTGCATTTGCGAAGTTGCGATCCAACGTAATTTTATTGTTAATATACGAGTTACTCATTTTATTATATATTATGGCACAACAAATAAAATTAAGTAATAAAAACAAAAAATATAATAGTAAACATTAATAAAGTTTTTAAACTGTATAGCACATGTTTTGACACTTTAAATATATTGCTAAAAATTTACTAAAAAGAGAAAAAGCATTTCAATAGGCAGTGTTGTAAAGTATTTGAATACAAGTATTTAAATATATTTTGTATATTTAAAATAATTTTTAAACACAATCATTTTTGCAAAAATTTAAATACTTTAATTTAATAAAATTACTTTTGAATTGAAATGAAAATTGGACAACAACAAAAATGATCAAAATGGCTGACTGACACAAATTTAAAAATAACTATATAAATATAAAATTTTATTAAAATTAATTACATTTTATTTAAAAATTGACTGAAAGAAAATACCTACAAATAAATGTATCTAAAACGGTACTACGTATTGATGACATTATTATAATATTTCTGTTATATTTTATCGCATAAACTTAGTTTTAGTGTAATTTTAATATGTAATTACTTATACATATTAAAAAAACATTTTTCTAGCTTGGCGGGGCAAAACTTTGATATTTTATTTAACTTTAAATTAAACAATATACCTATTATTACTATAAACAATACTATTATTATTCAAGTGGGTATTAATCATTTGTGTTAGTCAAACTTTATAGGTAGGTATATAACTTAATATATAAGTACCTACATTAGTAATTTGTACAGTATTTCTATTTCTATTTCGATACTTTTTCAAATGTATTTTAAAATACGTATTTGAATACTTTTTAGCAAGTATTTAAATACATTTTAAAAGTATTTTTTACAATACTGTCAATAATAGATAGTTAGATACCTAACTATATTATATTGTAAAACATATTT
The DNA here is from genome assembly GCA_025469235.1 of Pemphigus obesinymphae. Lineage (NCBI taxonomy): Eukaryota > Metazoa > Arthropoda > Insecta > Hemiptera > Aphididae > Pemphigus > Pemphigus obesinymphae. Next base: position 20,050 of record JAIPRL010003971.1, on the reverse strand, counting down.
TTATTCATAATATATAATACAATTTAGTATAATTATTAATATTATATTATATATTGAATATTAATATTCAAATATGCAGTACCGGATCTAGAGAATTTGTCGCCCGGGGGCAAAAATAATTGTAGGGCCCGTTTTTAAATTTGAATAGGTAAGCAAAAAAAAAAAAAGGTCATTCGTCAATTTCTACCAAAATTCCAAAATGTTTATTAAAAATTAAAAGTGATCAATGGGACTCCACTTCCAAAAGCGGGATGAAAAGTTAAAATATTTTTACATTTTTGCATTTTACATAATGGCGCCCGGGGCAAGTGCCCCGGTTCGTCCCCCCCTAGATCCGGCACTGCAAATATGTCTTTTAAAGTTAATGTCACTGTAAATTAAAGGTAATCGTATTAATATGTACAATAATGTATTAATGGAAATATTAAGAAAATAAATACATAACTAAAATCATTGATTATACATAGTCAATGCTAAAATATATTTTGTGTTTATAATAGTATTAACACTTACTACTTGGTAATATAAAAATAATAATGATAAATTGATAACCCGAATAGAACGACCATTTTGTAAATACTACAGCGCTTTGGTAGTAATCTGTTTTCCCAATTTCATATAGGTACTGACGCAAAATCAAGAACCTTTTCTCCAGCCTCATTCCTTTCTCAAAATCAATACTCTATCATAATATTTTCTATCACTGCCCACATGTTCATTATTATCCCTTCAAACACAATATCCTTAATTTCTGACATTTCCTGCATTACCTCATTTATCTATTGATAGTACTCTTTCTTTTGACATTCCTCACATCTCATTTGTAGAGCATAATATGCACGATCAATATTCAATGTACTATATTTTTAAACATTAATTTTACTATAATTATTCTTATATCAATATTTCGCTACCAATATTCCCGAATCAGATTGACGATGTTAGAATCAGATTACCAATAACAAATAATAATAATTGAAAATAAATTTGGTATTAGCTACAATATTAACAACAAATATTGAGCTAATTACACTTCCTCAAAACTCTCCTATCAGCACTATATCATCTGAAAATAGCATGCACAATGATGCCTCACCCTGTATTTCCTTTGTTATTTCATTGATTACCTGCGATAATAAGTAAGGACCTAATATCGAACCCTGGTGCACTCCCACTCTGATACTAAAATTCTTAGTTTATCCATACAGACTCCTCACTCTTGTATTGGCCCCTTCATATATACCATCAATTACGTTCACATACACCTTTGGTAATCGTAATCCTTTCTTCATTAATGCCTATTTAAATATCTCCTTAGAAACCTTATCATAATCCTTCTCTAGATCAATAAATACTATACACAATTTCCTTATCCTTTCTCTGTAATTTTTTACAATCTGTTTTACACAAAATATTGGCTCCATTATCCATCCTCTCAGGCATAAATCCAAACTAATTTCTAGTAACAATTGTCTCAGTTCTTACTCTTTTATCTATTATCTTTCCCTAAATCTTCATACTGTGGCTCATAAGTTTTATAATTCCCACATTCCTGTACATAAATAAATACAGAAAATACATATTTACATAATAATAACATTTAAAGGGTACAGGGGAAAAACGGTAAATTTAAATTTAATAAATTTTATTAAATTAATATAAGCCAAAGTAATAAAACCACTGCATACTAACGTTTTGTTCTCTTATACAAAATTATTTTTGGTACTTTATTTAATACTCTATTATTTTTTATTTCCGTATAACACGTAATTTCGTGAAACTGGAACGAGGAATTATGATCTAAGGTTAGGTTAATGTATAATAAAATAACAACGTGCCATGTAATGTATTAACAGTTTATAATTTATGCAAAATAGCGTGTGTCATCTGTTAAGTCATAAAGTCACGACTCCTCTTATCGACTTATTGTTAACATTAGCGAGGTACATAATTATGTAAGTTGAAATAATTTTCCAACATTATATCAATATAGGTTGAGATGTTTTTTACTACCGACAACGATTAATTTATTTACGATTTCTCTTGGTATTGGATTTATCTTTATTGAAATATGGTTTTAAATACCTTTCAATACTCTGTAAAATATAAATTAAAATAAGTCTAAGTATACATGTATTCATATATACCTACATATTATAATATGTATTATATTATATATTAAGAACTTTTGTAATATTAAAATGAGTACTAATTAATGTCTTTTGAAAATAATGATTTATGTGATATTTTATCTAATATATTTGTCAAAATTAGTAACATAAGTAGTTTAGTTTAATATATTCTGGACCTTTCCAACTTACACATTGATTTTGAGAGTTAATGAAATTTATATAATAATATATTATTACGATAAGATCATATTTAAAAAAAAAATATTAATAATAATTGAAACTAAAAATTAAAAAATTTCTAATTCTATTCTAAGCTCCGAAACTACGATACATATTATCCAATTGCCTCATTAAGTAATAATACGATTTAAAGTCTGGTCGACACCAATAATATTGTCAAAATAGAAAAAGGTATATTAATATGAATATATTAATATACTTATATCTATTATGCATATAATAATATTAAAGTATTATATTGTATTATATATAGTATATCTTGCTTTTGAATAAATAATATTTATATAATTGTTTTATTATCTACTTTTTATCAAACATAATTTTAAAAAATCAATATAATTAATTATTGTATTATAATAAATATTAATACTAACCTTTAATTAAATTATGGAGAATTAATTGAAAATTAAACAATGTTAACTTTATGCGGTTAGTTTTAATACTACCCTGCAACTTCTATTTTGTTCTTATATAAAGTTTGAATTTTCTCTGTTCATATGTATACAATTGATATTGACATAAATATGAAGACATATAAGACATACATAAGAAAAATAAAAGAAAAAAAAGAAACTAAAATTGTACTTTTTTTTAAGTTAAGTTTTTTTTGTAGAACTTGTAACTATTAATTAATCTATTATTCTTTTCTATATTTATTATTTAACTTTAACGAGTTGCGAACAAGTATAGCAGTTAATAATATATATACATATAATTCATTATTATTCAGCTTTATAATTTTAACTAACACACTATAAGTCAAAACAATTAATAACTAATAAAAGTTAATTACTGCTTAAGTTACATACTACGACAGCAAATTTAAAATTCAAAATAATAATAATATAGTGATTAAAATAAAAATTGGTAGGTATTAAAAAATTCAGTACCATAGGATTGAAAGGAGATATTCTATTAACGACTATTCCATTTCTGTCGATAATGAATTTGGTGTAATTCCATATGGGATTTCTGAAATAATATACAAAATTATTATAAAATCATAGTGATAATGATTTTTTAAATTCTATCATATATCTATTATAAGTACTACTAAGAATACCCATACTACCGAATTTTCATTCGATATTACAATAGCGATAAATTCAAAAATAATATGTACATATATCTTGAATACTTGTTTTACATGTCGCTTATACAATCCATCTTATTAAGAATTTAATACTGTTAATACTGTTTTATTTAAATTGAATTTTAATTGGTGGTATTTTTAGGGATAAATTTTTTTTAGGGATATGTTTTTAGATGATATAAAAAAAAATCATGATACACCTTCTCATACTATTATTATAAATATTAAATATAGGTATTAATTTTAAACATACAAATAATACTAAAACGCTAAAAAAAATGATTATACTCAGTTTTAATAAATGTTAAAAATTAATTTGAACACAATTTACAATTTAGTGGTTTAAAAACTTTTATAACTACTCTACTGAAAAAATTGATGCTTATGATATTTTACAACATGATACAAGAACATTATTCTTGATTAGAATGACAAATGTATTTATTTCTTAATATAAACATAATAATAACAATACACAAATTCCTTATTTGATGAAGAAGAGAGGAGGTTTGAAAGAGTATAAGAATTGTAAGGTAATCCCGGGCGATAGTGTGACTATACAACATAGGTTAATGGTTATGAATATTTGGTGTAAGAAAGAGAGGGTACACAAAAATAAAAATATAGATAAAGAATTAAAGATAGATAGTGGAAACTATCGAAAAAGAATGAAAAAGTATTTACAAAAAAGCTGATTGAGGGAGGAATGTGGAACATGAAAGGGAATATAAACAAAATGTGAGAATAAGTAGCAGTGGGTGTAAAGAGGGTAGTTAAGGAAGTCGTTGGAGAGAGTAGAGATAATATGCTAGATGATAAGAAAACATAGTGGTGAGCTGAAGAAACGCAGGAAATAATATCAAAGAAAAAATACAGTTTAAGAAATGGTAGAAACCCAGAGAGAGAGAGGATTAGGTAGAGTATAAACGTTTATCTAAAGCAGCAAAAAGTGCAGTGAGTAAAGCTAAATTAGGGAAATATGATGAGTTGTATGAGAGGTTAGGAACAAAAGAAGTGTACAGGCTGGTTAGGTAAGGGAAGAAAAAAACATGACTTTAGAAATATTTGAAGACTTTCCAAATACTTTTAAGATAAGGCGAAGGAGAAGAATTTTTAAACATAATAAGATATTATTTTTGGAACTTAAATATAATATAATAGCAATGTGAATGAACATAGATACTTACTTCTTCATTTTTAAAAACTTTTTCTGTGACGTTAAATATTTCCATAATGGAGATGCTTCGGTACCACTAATTTGAACTTTTTCAAAAATGGAAAATTTTATATTTTTACTCCTGGCAAATTGACCAATTTCTGTATTAGTACTAGGTAACTACAAAATAATATATACATATTGAGAAGTTGGAATTGCAATTTAAATAATACAATATAAGTTTGTAAAAACAAAACAATAATATTGAATAATTCATATTATGCATCAACTAATATTCAGCATTTTTAGTCATTAATTTACTATATGATTTATAATACCTATTATGCAAATTTGTAAATATAATGGCGTATCAAATTCATATAAAAATCATTTGAGGTAATCCTAATATTTGTTCTGAGCAGCTGCGTATTTAGAAATTGTATAAGGGGGGGGATGAAATAATTTATCATAAAGTAACCCGTGGGGACAAAGCCCCCACAGCCCCATCCATATTTATATTGAATCTATATGTTTTAAATGCTTATAAACTAACTTAAATATATGGTCAGTTTTTTTTGACATTGTTTTGTATTTTTTTTACAAATATTTATTTCTACATTTTTTGTAAAAAGCTAAAATTAATTTATTATTTAAAATAAACAGTTATTAAAAGTATTATAGCAGTTAAAATAACATAATAGTGTTTTCAGACTTACCTTATGACAACTATACGTTTTAAACTTTAATATAGATACAATTAATTAATTCAATAAACTAAATTCATTAAAAATAAATTAACACAGTCTACAATTAATAATAATTAAAAACAAAATGCCTGAACGTTTTGTTAATGAAAATGATATAAATTATATATGTAATAATAGCTGGTGACATGATGTACGTGGCGGGGTAACGGTTCACGAATACGGTGCGGGTGTGTGGTGGCGGTTATCTATATTCTATAAATAAATCGATAGAATTAAGGAAATCCATTCCTTGTGGAATTCTTATATTGTTCCTCAATTCCACACAGGTAATATGAATTATATAATTTTATTGTTTTTATTTTGTTTTTATGGAAATATAATATATTATCCCCTCTTAGGCATATATTTTTTCATTTTACTATATATGTATTTCCATTAAAATAAATAAAAATCCGAAGTGCAGGGGGGGATATATCCCCCAAATCCCCCCTAAATACGCCGCTGGTTCTGAGTGATAATCAACCTAAGTAATCATAATCATACATTTTCAAGTAGAAAATGTAAAAATATAATTTATATCGGATTAAAATAATTGTTACAAAATGTTAATTTGATTCTTTTTATTGGTCGAAAACCTTGATAAGTCGAAAAAAATGCTGTTCTCTTCGAAAAACCTCGATAAATTGAAATTTTTTAACGATTCACTCACATATTATATATAATATAGTTATTATATTTATAGTACCTATCGTTTTAATACGATGATATAGTATAATTATGTCAAAATTTGACGATTTTTTATAATGTTTCATGCATACAAATAAGTTTTATCGATAATCGCTTATCGTTTATAATCGTGTTTTTCGTTTCATTCTATTAAAAAAATGTAAATATCTATAATTTATAAGTATAATAGATAAATGCATTTTATAATTGATTTTGAATTATAAGGTTTAAAAACACCTTTAAGTCAAAACTTGTACAATAAGTCAAGATTCCATTGGACTTTGACTTATCGAAGTTCAACTATATATTTTTCTAATCGTCTTCCGGTTAATATTTCGATTGTTCGGCTGCATGTCATATTCCTCTGCAAAAATTGTATCCTTCAATTAATGATATATTTTCAATCCCATATCCTTTAAAATTTGTGGTATATATTTACTGTATACATTTACATTTACTCCTTGGCTATTCCTTACCGATCTAACTTTTTACGTAGGCTTTAATAATATACATTAATAGTCTATCATGATATCGTATGTGGCCAATCATAATATTATTTTATTTTCAAAACTTACCAAAATTTCCTTTTTTCATTTATAATCTTTAATACTTCAATTTTTGTAACTCTCCACTCACGTATCTTACAGTAATACTAGGATTCTACGTTTCCTATCTTCACTATCCATGTCTTATGCCCGATTGTAGTATTACACTACAGATGCATAATTATATGTTGTATGTGTATTTATTGTATTCCTCGATATCATTTTTTCTCATTTTAGTCCTATGCTGTTTGTGATCATTAATCAGTTATTGATTTTTATTTCAGCTATGGGTTAGGTTGGATAATTATCTAACCCATATAATAAATTATAATTTATATATAATAAATTTATAATATAAAAACTTGACTTACACTCCTTTGTATTTAAATATATTTTATATTATTATAGGTATTTCATTTTATACGACTACATGCCACGTAGGTAACTATTATTATTGTAAAATACTTTACCTGTTTTAGAAATTCATTGCAAGGGAAAGCGAGAATCACCAATCCTTGATCGGAATACTTTTCGTGTAGGGCATTCAACTCCTTGAAATAAGGTTCCATTAATTCACATTTGGACGGCAAATTAATAATAAGTAATATTTTATCCCTAAAGAAAACAAAAATTAATACCGGGACATAGGTATTTACCATATATTCACTGATTTTATTTTCTCGAAAATGGATACTGTGCATACTTGTACTTTGACATTGATACAACATCACCATTAATATCATTAACCCTGAATCCGTACACGTTGTTTTTAGTCATAAATTTGTTATTTTTTGCAGCGTTACTGACGTTGTTTCTCTGTAATTATTCAATAACAATCGAATAAATAATCGGTCAGCACAAGGAGTGGAACCCTTCGATCATCAGATAAGCCACTGGTATAGTGAATTTATTGAATTAAAAGCAATAATTAATTATATTTTGTTTCATAAAACAAATGAAAAATGTGAAAAAAGTGAAGCTCAGTGTAAAATATATATCTGTTAAATAGGTAGGTACAGTAAAAAAAAAATAATGAAAATTTGAAGTAAAAAAAAATATGCAAAACTATTTCAATAATTATTATTGGCGCCAATATAATTTCCAAGAAAATGTCATGGTTCTAGTATCATTATTTTTGAAATAATTATGAAATAATCATTTTTCGTAGTATTTTAGTAAGAAAAATTTAAAAATGACTTCTTCGAATTACCATCTTCATAAAATTTTCCACGATAATGAATCTACTATAGTTACTTCCAGAAAATAATAATTGAAAAATAAAAATAAACAGGATTGTAAGACAATAAAACAATCAATCTATTCTGACTTTAAAGTCAATCAATTAACATAATATAGAGAATAGACAGTTTTTACTTTAAGTAAAATCAGTTTCAAAAAAATAAAAAACGATAAAAACTATAACAATATAATATACGTATTATTATGGCAGAGTTAAAATGGGATATCAAATATCAATAAGTCATTTAAATCAATATCAAGTTTATAGCATTTAACTTTATCTAAAGATACAGACAAATATAACTGAACTGAATTTGATATAGATAAAAAAAAATTAAACCATCAGCTGTGAAAAATATAAATAATTTATGAAACGGTAGGTATATAAAGTTCCAACTGTTCAACAATTTATATGTTATATTAAGAGGACGTCACACCCGCATTTGCTGTTTCCGTCTACCAAATGAGCAATATAGCAAAATAGCACTAGGTACGCAAAACAATAAATCTGGTGTCTACGATTAAGTTTTCCTTTTTTTTTTAAAAAACGTATCTTCTTTGATAACCAATATTTTACAAAAAGAATAGTATGTCATTTTCTATAAAATATCTTCCTTTTCAAAATTGGTAATAGGTGTTTAACTTTAATTTTAACGTAGACACCACATTTATTGTTTTGCGTAGTGTAATTTTGCTATATTGCCTATTAGATGGACGGAGACAACAAATGTGGGTGCGACGTCCTCTTAAGACGCAACACCGACAATTTTTCAATGAAAAACTTGCATTAGCATTTTTCATTATTTATCAACTTACAAACATGTTAGAAATTCGAAACAAAAAACAAATTATAGCTAACAAAATGTTCTAGCGAATAATTTATAAAATATAAAAAACCAAATTCTATAGCGACTAATGAATACATGAAAAATCGGTTTCATTATTCGCTATAAAATTTTGTTCTGTACATTTTATTTTTTATTTCATCTTTCTACAAAATTCTTAAGTTGATAAAATTTAAAAATACGTAAACATATTTTTAATAAATGTTGTGATTACACGACAATTAAAAATAGTAATTATTACAGTTAATATAGATCTATTTTTAATTTAATTTTAAAATAAATGTTTATACATATTTTTTATTTTTGTTATTTTTTTCATAGTTGTTATTAGCTCCGTCCCTAGGCATAACTTCGGCGGAGGGCCAAAAAAATTCATATATACTCATAGTGACGATCCGAAGGAGAACGCCATCATTTATTGAATAAAACATAAATACACAATAAGCGGTGGGTTTCATGTTTATAATATATTTTAATATTTTTCTTAAAATTTAATAAAAAATATCCTATACAAAACCCCTTAATAATCAGCAGGGCCGGCCCAAGATACGGGTGAACCGGGCGATTACCAGGGGTGCCATTTTTATCGGGGCGCTTTAGGGCCCCAGACAGACGACCAGCGAAAGCCGGAAATTTTTATTTTTTTTTAAGAGGGTTGAAAGCGGTCCATTTCTAAGGAGTTTTGTACAGGCATTTTAAAATACGCAAGCACATTAGCAAAACTATTTGCCAGTCAAAACGCTGGTCATCTATATCTGGCCTAAGAAGACTATAGAGCATCACTTATTCTAAATCCGATCACACGCCAGAATAGAAAAATATTGTGGTATATATTGTAGTATCAAGGTATTTTATTTTATCTTATCTTTCCAATGAATCAAATTATCTACATTTATCTCTGTTTGTATTAATGATTCGATGATCATTAATAACATAATACAATATTTATCGTTATTTTTGTTATCTGCAACCTATAAAGTACAAACCGAACGCGAATGTACAAATGTATAATATTATTTGTCATTTTCTTCTCGTCCGTGAGTGAAGTCGGTGAAGTTTATGTTACCAATCGGTCAAAAAATATGTAAGTTTCAAATAACTTTATGAAAAATTTACACTTTTTATAATAGTTAATATACTATAAATACTTTTAATAGGTATAACTTTTTTTTTATTACCGGAAATTGTAGTACCTACAGGTTACTACTTAAAATATTAGTGGTCTTAAAATTTCATATATACATACTATACGCGTATTTCAAATACGGGCCGTCGCGCGTCGCAAATGGACTGTGATTTTATGGCATCACGTATAATACAATATTTTGCATTTCGGACAAAAATTTTAAGACCACCAAAATTTTTCTTGTTTTTACTACTATGTTTTCGCATACATCTGTAGAATCGTCGAGGTGCTGCACTATTCAAATTTCGGTCGCGCTACTACTATACTCTATACCATTTCAGAGTCCACCGGCCGCCCGACTAATTTTCGTTCGGCGCCGCGCATCCGCTCTCGTAACCGGTCTGCTCACTAGATGTTCGAAACACAGCGCTCGACGCGGGCCGTTTAACAACTTTTATACAGAACGCGTCAAATACGCCACATTTCAATGTGCCTACCATACCCTCTGCGACTGCGATGTAATATCTGATTTTTTTTTTATCACAGAATTATTACGTACCTATTTTTTTATGACGATGTATTATCAGATTTTTTTTATTAGGTACTTACGTCAATTTTATATAATATTTTGGTGTAAGTATGTAAATAAAATAAAATAATAAATCGCCGAACTCAAGTGGTTTGAATGTTATCGTTATTTGCCGATTTTTGTACTTATATGTGCGCCGCACGGCAATGCATGCCGGCCGACGCCGATAGTTTTATTATTTGTATACAGATTATTATAACACGGTGTATACTACCGGTCCCACGTGGCCGATAAAATTACGTAATTTCGTCGCGAGTCGTCGTCGAGAGTCGTTCGACGACGACTGTCAATTCACCGCATAGTGGGGG